>ML818831.1:12663-48926 GCA_009831015.1 Picea engelmannii
TCTTGGGTTGTACCAACAACCTCTTGAATTTGTCTTCCCCTTAAAAAAACCAAATTGTTCATCCAAAACATACTCAAAGAGTATAGGCTTCAGCCTTGTAGCAATTACATTAGAAATTATCTTATATAATCAATTACAAAAGGAAATAGGTCTAAAACCATCAAAATAATCAAGACAATATTGCTTATGTATAATAGCTAAAAAGGTTACATTTAGACCTCCTATCATTCTTCCCGAGGTTCTTACTTCCTCCACCACCCACAATAAGTCCATACCTAGTAAATCAAAAACTCAATGTAAAACTCAACTAACCACCCATCTGTTCCAGGACTCTTGTCATTTTAAAAATTATACAAGATTGAAATCAACTCTTCCTCTGCGACTAGGTTGAATAACTCCTCACTAATTTCCTCAGTAACCATATGTGGAAAATAAGAAATAACTTTTAGAATTTCAGCTAGATTATCCCTTTCTGGCTCCTTATAAATCCCCTCAAAATAATTGACTCCAATTTTAGCTAAACCCTTAAAGCCTCTAAATTTTTTACCTCCCTGGTCCAACAACTCCCAAATAGTATTGACACTTTTTCTATTATTTTCAAAGGAGTGAAATAAATTTGTATTATTATCTCCTAGTTCTAACCAAACAACCCTACTTTTGATCCACCAATTTTCTTCCTTATCCATAAGAAGTTTTGATTTATTTTCCAAACACTGCTTTAACCTGAGCAGAGAGTCATTGTCGGAAGGACTATTCCATCAACTAGCCCCTCGAGTTCCTTTTCCACCTCCTCCAAAAAATGGTCTCTGCTCCGATAACTCTCCCTTTCCCATGCTGCCACCCTCTCTTTAATATTTTTGAGTGCCTGGGTGAATTGTTCACATACAAAAAATTCCAAGGAGGGGTGTAACGTCCCCAACCACCAACAAGTCGGGTAACGCTACTCTTGTAGCTCTGCTTCTCTACTCTGATCTGTGACAACTCCAGCCTTTAACTACTGGGCTATTCCACATATAGATACTTGTGAAAAACATACACATCCATATAAACATAGAATGACTATTCTACATCTAGATAACATATTAATGCGGAAATAACAATAAGCCTACACATGCAACATATACAACTTACACATGCAATACTCATAAATTACAACATATGTACCATTACACAACATGTAAATGAACATAAAAGTGGTATTTATCTTTTATTATAATACCATCAACTGTGTGCATACCTTCCACGAACCTCCTAGCCTTAGACCACGCTGCTCATCACGCTCAGCAGTGGGTCACCCCCAAGTTGGGACTAAGCTCCACCCAGGGCAAGGGAATCCTAGACTAGGTTGAGGTTATAGGAGACTGCACAATGCAACTGAAAGGATTCTCTCCAAGAGCCTTCTTACACCCACTACTCACTGGCTCTCATTCCCCACATGCTTGTTCCACCTTGGGAATATGCACCTTCACTGTTCCACAATCCATCAACTGCTCCACTTCCCCTTTTAGGGTCTCATAAATATGTCGGATTAGGAATTATCAGAGCTCTGTAGCTAGTGTTGGATTCTCTCTAGGAGAAAAACACTTCCCAACAAACTCTCTCACATGGAGAGAGATGCTCACATGCCTGACAACCTGCCTCTTCAACCACGAGCATGACAACCTGCTTCTTCTGCCAACTTCAACTCAATTCCAACAAGTGAGGACAATAGAAAGGATCAATATAGCTCAGGGGATGGAAACAACCACAATATGATAAGTCACAACACGGCTCTGGAAAGTATAGATACGTTGTGCTTCATAGGAAAACACACGTCAAATTCACGGGTTACTAGTTTCAGAGGTGTGTCCAAGATGTAGAGGTCCACGATGGAGGCCTGGAAAGTTAGGCAAAAGATGAGAGAATGGGGAGCTAACCAAGCTTAGCCAAATTTATGTTGGGAGCAGCCATAAACTGCTACGACACAACATGAATCAGGAAAAACACAGGTTCATTGACCTTCACAGGAATACACATGACAACTCCAGTGTCTGCAGGTTACACTGGCATGTGCAATAGTGGGGAGTGTGGTGAACTTCCAGGGTGACTAACATAGTGAGAGTGCAAACCGAATGGTGAAGGATCGTGACCCCCCCTCTGAATTGTGAGACTCATGAATGAGATACCCCCAACAACGAGATAACTTTCCCACTTAAAACTTCATGTGCTCAGGTTGACACATGTCTCCCTGAAGCTACATGAGCTCCACTTAACACTCGTCCCCCCTTTCCCCTAGGAACTTAGGACAACACAGATTATGTCAAACCTTAGCCTTTAGGAAGTAATACTATAATATTATTCCTTTAGAGGAAATCCATCTAGCTTAGCCTCTATTTATAGGCACTTATCCCCTTCCCCACCTAGTGGAGCTTCATCCCCCATCACTCTTTATTTGTGGTCGGTCTACATGCAACGATGTATACTTTTTATTAATTATTTTGCATAATTACATATACAAAACAGGCTCCTGGCCTTAACATCCTAGGCTCTCCGGCCTGATCATCACATAAGCCTCCTAGCTTATTATAACTCGACTCACCAGCCTAACAAACATGTTTACAATTCATAATTACAACTGGGGTTCTACCTGGGGATATTACAATCCCCTCCCCTTATTTTTGCATTGTCCTCGGTGAAACTTGTTTATTACATATACAATTCAAAATTCTTCAAAAAGCTCCAAGATTTATCTATTGGAAACCTATTATCCATCGGGTGCTCTACTTTCAAGCACCAATTCTAGTGTTCATACTGCAACTGAAATTCAATTGCTCTATTCCATAGAGTTGTTTCAGGAAGAATTCAGATCACTGTTACTTGTTACATGCTTCAATTAAACCTCATTGAAAGCATAGTCTGGTTGTAGATCCACGATGTTCCACCCATCCTCAGATCTCACTGTTGATAAAATCTCAGTGGTGGCTATGAATCCACAGACGTAAACACTCTTCTCATACACCTTTTGATTGAGAATACTTCCATATCAACATGGTCTAGTCCATGGTACCAAACCTCAAGAACACTCCAACCAACGGTATCTCTTCCCCACATGCCTATCCCACCCAAGGAATGTACACCTTTACTGTCACATAGTCCATCGACTGCTACACCTCCCTTTCCTTGGGCTTCAGCAATAGGCCAGATCAGGAGGTCTTAAAACACCATGGCTCCTAGAGTTCCAACTGTCCTCAGAGATTTCCAATCAACATCTTCCCCGAGCTACTCTTGTAGTCAACATTCTAACTTTAATCAACATCATCTCATCTACATCACCCACATGAGGTTATCATGAGAAAACATAAAAGAACTCATTTAGGAACTCAAAATTAGTTCAAAAGGGAATTCAACTTTTCCCTCAAAACATGAAATTCTATTTCATAATTCTTCTTGGATGTTGCCATATTATGAATGCAATCGTCCTTGTGGTTTTCCACAGGCACCAAACTGCATAACATTTTTCCTGCAATGCTTCATTTTGCATATAGCCAACAAATTGTCAGTATTTCCTATACATCATAATTCAATTTCAATATGTACAAAACCTTATGCAATTATCTTAGAATTGCTTGCACCTAGCAATTCGATCGCAATTACCAAACAATTTAATAAAATAGATTGACTCATCATTCTATGCATATGCATGTTCACAGTAATATCTGTAATTTCATTACTTCTTTTTTCTGAACATGAAACTTTTTGTAGTCAGTATTCACGTGACTACTTGACTTGCAACTTTCCTATTGCAATGTCTAACAACTCCTGAAATGTCCTCAGTTTCATGAGTTAACAACATTTAGCTGTTAGTAACAATTATTTCCATGCAATAATATATATGCATGTACTTACAAAACACATTCAACAATTGCATTTAGTACACAATTCTATCACTTACTATGCATGAGTGTGATTCTCAATGCATACTTATTCAATGAAACTTGCATTGAATTACATAATGCTCTTTATCTCAGTCATGTATCTCAACATCCATAAGTTGGAATTTTGGCCAATGTGTTGACACATACTCCACACACTTCCTATTGTCTTACCAATTAATTGGATGCCTTCCTTTTCGACCCGAACACTACACCAAGAATATAATTTTGTGGTATTTATTAGTGTTAGCAAAAAGGTTGCAGTACAAGTTTTATTTAAAGGTAGGAATATTTTAGTACCCATGTGGCTCATAACCTTTCCATATCCATAACTTGCCATATCCAACTATGTCATGGTCTCACACATGACTAGCTTACTGGAATTCATTCCTATAACAAGTTCTTATCTTTTAATTCTTTGGTTATTACCCCATAACCAAATTAACATGACATTCTACAATGTCAGTGTGTGCATTCAGAAGCTAAAAAGATCTGAATTAATACATGCCTCCAGCCTTTACCACATCTAGTAGTATGCATTCAAATAATGTAATCATGTGATTTTATAAAATAACTCTGGCTGAGGAAATTCTTACTTAAATTCCCTTCAACAATTATGCAATAAGAGTAATAAAAATCATACCTGCATGAATTCCATTAATATATTTGATGTTTCCTGTATGGCTGATGGAAATAGAAGCTTTCTTGCTTATTTTATCAAACCTAAGCAACCTTCAAGTTTTTGTTGCTTCCCTCCTTATGCAACAACATCACCAAAAACACTTGCAAACATGCAAGCATTCTTTTTTCTGGCTGACCCGAAGGGCCATAACATACTTGCTGCCACAGAAATTGGAACAACTTCTTTCTCCCTGTAAAACTTTTCCTTGATGATCCCAGAAGTCTACAACTCTTCTAGAAATTCCTGGATCTTCTTGTGCTCCCACTGTAATCATTGTACATGATTAGTTTTGACCTAAGTACTTTCTAGCCAAATCACTCTTGGCTTCTTTTTCATTTATAGTCCCAAACTAAGTTGATATTAACCTTCAACTTTCATTAATTTCCTGGATCCAACTATCCCAACTCGTACTTGGATAAATTAAATTCCAAACAAAGTTGTTTTGGATACTCTGGATTATTCAACATCCAATTACTCTTCAGGACTAAACTTCTCCAGCCCTTTCCTGATGGAATACTTTAGTACTTGATGTTTTCTTGTACTCTTCTCTTCCCTTTTCCAACTAGCCTCAAACTTCACTTGCCTAGGCAATCTCTAGCATATTGTAAGGATGCACATATGCCTCCTTTGCTAGTTTCATAGAATTAATTGAAAGTACTTCTTTCACCTTACCATCATAGCTTCAAGTGGTACCTCCAACCTTTTGGTTTTTCACTCAAGGATCTATGTCACTTAAGACAAATTCTTGTCAAGCACCATCTCCTATGCATTCAAAACCATGCTTAGAACCATTTTCTTCTTCCTGGTTTCTCATTGATTTCTCTTTAGAAGTCACTTCACTTTTAATTTATTCTGGACTTGATATCTCCATGCTTTTGTGGAAATACCTTCACACCTTTGGAGTGCATCAACAATCCTCTACTATTCTATCTTTCCTCCATGGAGTGTTGACATGCATTCCTATTAGCTTGATATCTATCTCATTATTTCTTCTTCCGTTATCTTAGGATGTTCATGGAATTTAATCCATCCAAGAGTTTTTCCTAGTCTACTTTGTATACTTGCCACCACATATTATGTTGATATTAATTTTCAACATTCCCCTATTACTTGGATCCCTCTGATCCAATTCCTTCATGACCCAATTATATTTACAGTCATGTTCTCTGAGTAACCTTGGATACTTAACACCAACTTATTTCTTGAAGCAATTTGGTTTAGCCTTTCCATGATTGATCATATCAGCAATGGTATTATCTTGATGAATTACTATTTTCTTCTGACTTGACCCATCTAATTTTTCAACCTGACTGGCAAAATAAACTTTTGTCATGCCATATTTGATGACCCTCATGCCATGGAGGATGACCTTCCACTACATATTTTGATAGTAATAATGGAGGTGCTATCTCCAACCTATAGGACTGTTCCTTGGAGATATTGTCGCTTTCTCCATGCATACATTTTGTCCTTCTTTATCAAAATACTAGCATTTTGATATATATCAATCTATGTAGATTAGATCTTCCCACTATGTACTTATTTATCTTAACATTATTTAGCATATGTTTTTGGTTTTAAATGTAACCATTACATCTCGAATCCTCTTTCTGAGACCTTTCCAATCATGGCTTCCTTGCTCAATTCTAAGCCTTGAGTAGAAAGCTATGATCCTTTACAACTTGTTCTTCTTCTCTAATGCACTTCTTGTGCATCGATCTCTTTTCTATGAGCTAATCCTTATATGATTTAGGTGTTTTTTAACTCTGCAAAAACAATGTGCAGTCAATCAAAATTGTCAAGCCATCAATCCTTAACAATTTCCATAGTATTCCTAAATCAATCTGATTCAAGGAAAGCCTTTAGATTTCATTCTGCAATTCTCGATCAATCAAGAATCCCCACATATCCTTTCTTTTTGAGCTCTACACTGCTCTGTAATAATTTTTGGGCACTAGCCCATTTCTCTCAACCCCCAACCCATGCGACCACGGGATGTGGCCCAACGCTAGGTTGATGGGTGCTTATTCGAGACTTTGGGCCTCCAGCTTCAGAATTTTACAAAGCACATCACAAAAAATATCTCAGAGTTCCGGATTGACAAACTTGCAAAGTAGGGTGGATCAATAGTCCACGAATACCGAGCATCCAACAAATGACACCCACTATGGAACTTCAGGCATTTGAGCTCCTGGACTTCGGAGGATTTCACATCCACACACCCGCAACCCCTGAACCATTAATCTATGAACACTTCCATGTCACCATTGGTGATTTCATTATGTCTCGTCACCTCGACGTTATGAAACTTTTGAAAGTTCTTCCTTTCATTCCCTTATGAACCATTCTTCATGAGTGTCAAGTCTCTAGACTTCACAAAAGGCGCTCCGCGTCCACTGGGACCCACAATTTTCGTACTTGAACTAAGATACCAAATGGTCACATCACTCAACACCTTTCAAATTGCAGGGGCATGCATCCACAGTTTGGAGTAATCTACCTTTTGTCCCACAATTCCTTTGACGTTGACACATAACCCCTCGGTGAAACCGTAGTTTCGATTGCGGGCCCACCTTGGGGAATTAAATCATGTGCAAGGTTATCAATGCTAGTGTGGGCCCACTAACCATGCTCAAACAGAGTGTCACGTGGCAGAATACTAGCGGATGACATGTGGCCAAATCAAATGGGTGACACATGTCACATTCCAAATATCATTTCAATATTTGATGGGTTCGAAACCCACAGACACATCTCACACATCCCATGTGTCCACATCATTCACGATGACATCATCATGCCACGTCACTCTAGAATTTTGGGCTTCCAAAGTTTTTACACCTGCTTCCTTCCAGTCTCCCGAATTCTGAATTTCCAAACTTCTTTACCCTCCAGGTCCACATAGTACAACTGTCCACAATCCAGGTGGGGGAACATGGTAGGTATAGTAGAGGTCCACGCCACCTCCAAGTGATGTCATCACAACTCACTACTTCAACTCTTCGGGGCTTCGAAGCTTCGGGCTTCAAGAGTTATCACCTCAACACACACTAATTCTCTCGAAAGATGAAATCCAGAAAAATCCAATCTGGTGACACGTGTCCCTTTTGACGGATGATCCAGATTACTCCAGAATTCAGAGCTTCGTTTCTCGAACCCCTTTCTCCTTAGAGGCTTTCTTCAACACTTAGTCGACCTTCATATTTGTGCACTCCTTGCAACATATCTTCACGTCCCTTCACGAGAAAACTCAATCTATTTATCCCAAGATTTTTGAGTCAAAGACTCTGTCGACGCACTCCTTGCACCCAGGGACACTCTGAACCTTGAATTTTGTCCCTTTCGACAACAATTCACTCTGAAATCTTTGTCTCGAATTCTAAAGGACTTGCAGATTAACCCTCCTGCACTTTTCTCCAGATATGATGGTCAGGAATTGTCCTCCTTCTCCTGAAAAGATTCCAATGACCCACATTACTTTGCATCCCATTACCACGTCTATCATGGTTTTATATTACCGCTACACCTCTTTAGCTTCGTAACATGACCAAGGTAACATCTTGGCACTTATAATGCTCCGAGGTTCGAAATTCATTCTTCTTGACACAATTTTCCCCTGAAACCTTGGTTCCAATGACCACTTATCCGACCCATCCAGGCTCAGTGCTTGAACCTTGGCTCTGATACCAATTTGTAACATCCCCAACCACCAACAGGTCGAGCAACGCTACTCCTGCAGCTCTGCTGCTCTACTCTGATATGTGACAGCTCCAACCTTTAACTATTGGGCTATTCCACACAGAGATACTTGTAGAAAACATACACATCCATATAAACACATAATGACTATTCTACATATAGATAACATATTAATGTAGAAATAACAGTAATCCTACACATGCAACATATGCAACTTACACATGCAATACTCATAAATTACAAGATATGTACCATTACACAATATGTAAATGAACATAAAAGTGGTACTTATCTTTTATTAGAATACCACCAACTGCGTGTAGACCTTCCACGAACCTCCCAGCCTTAGACCACGATGTTCATCAAGCTCTACAGTGGGTCACCCATGAGCTAAGACTAAGCTCCACCCAGGGAAAGGGAATCCTAGACTAGGTTGAGGTTACAGGAGATTGCACAGTGCAACTGGAAGGATTCTCTCGAAAAGCCTTCTTACGCCCACTACTCATAGACTCTCATTCCCCACATGCCTGTTCCACCCCGGGAATATGCACCTTCACTATTCCACAGTCCATCGACTACTCCACTTCCCCTTTCAGGGTCTCAACAACATACCATATTAGGAATTCTCAGAGCTTCATAGCTGGTGTTGGACTCTCTCTAAGAGAAAATCACTTCCCAACAAACTCTCTCACCTAGAGAGAGATTCTCACATGCTTGACAACCCACCTCTTCAACCATGAGCCTGACAACCCACTTCTTCAACTAGCTTCACTCAATTCCAGCAAGTGAGGACAATAGAAAGGATCAATATAGCTCAGGGGATGGCAACAACCACAATTCGATAAGGCACAAAACAACTCCGAAAAGTACAGACACGCTGTGATTCACAAAAAAACACAGGTCAACTTCTCAGGTTACTGGTTTGAGAGGTGTGTCCAAGATGCAGAGGTCCACGACAGAGGCCTGGCAAGTTAGGCAAAGGATGGGAGAATGGGGAGCGAACCAAGCTTAGCCAAAACTGCGTTGGCAGCAGCCGTCAATCGATACGACACAACACGACTTAGGAAAAATACAGGTTCATCGAGCTTCACAAGAATACGCAGGACAACTCCAGTGTCTGCAGGTTACACTGGCAGGTGCATTAGTGGGGAGTGTGGCAGACTTCTAGGGTGACTAAACCCGCGAGAGTGCAGATCGAATGTTGAAGGATCATGACCCGCCCTTCAAATCGTGAGACTCATGAATGAGATTCCCCCAACAACGAGATGACTTTCCCACTTAAAACTGCATGCGCCCAGGTTGACACATGTCTCCCTGAAGTTGCATGAGCTCCACTTAAAACTCATCCCCCCTTCCCCCTAGGAACTTAGGAAAACACAGATTATGTCAAACCTTATCCTTTAGGAAGTAATAATATAATATTATTCCTTTAGAGGTAAGACCTATAGCTTATCCCCTATTCCTAGACACTTAGCCCCTTCCCCACCTAGTGGAGCTTTGTCCCCCATCACTCTTTCTTCATGGTCGGTCTACACGCAATGATGTATAATTTTTATTAATGATTTTGCATAATTACATATACAAAATAGGCTCCTGGCCTTAGCATCCTAGGATCTCTAGCCTAATCATCACATAATCCTCCTAGCTTATTACAACTTGGCTCACCAGCCTAACAAACATGTTTACAATTCATAATTACAACTGGGGCTCTACCTGGGGATATTACAAGGGGTTAAAAGTAACCTAATTCTATTTTACTAAGTTAATAAAATATTCCTATTTTTACCATGCCATATTAAACTTAAGGGGATTTCCCATTCTAGAATCATTGAGTTCAAGTTCAAGTACTATTGGAAAGTGAGTTGATCACCAACTCAGATCAACCCAAGAACTGTACCTTGCCACCAAATTCAAAATTGGATTATTAACCACAAATATATCCAAATGATTGAAAACAAATTCCCTTCCAACCCTATTATTAATCCATGAAGGATGTAGTTTCAAAGGTTCCACATATGCCAACCCACATGTTTCCAACCCGTTTGAAAAAAAATCAGCAAGGTGATCCACCCTCACATCGTCCCCCAAACCTCTCTTCGACAAATAAAATTCAAGTCACCCCCCAAAATTAAGTTATCATACTTTAGGAATTGAAGGTTTAATAGTATCTCACAAAACCTTTGTTTGTCCTCATAAGGCCTATACACATTGAGCAAGATAAAGACTTCATAATTCATCATCCCAAGGAAATAGAAAAATAATTCATCAGAGAAATACTATTGTTCCATCATGTAACAATTCCTCCAGACTTCTCATTCAAATCTACTGCTAGGAAATCCCAATTTCCTAAAGATTTCTTCAATTCGTGTATTATTACATCCCCTTTTCCCATAATATCTTGTATAAATAAAACATTTGGTCGATGAAGCTCCACCAACTACTTCAGGGGAAACTTCTTGGTTCCCCCCCAACCTTTTAATGTTCAATGAAAGTAACTTCATGGAGGAATCAGACACAAGGCATGGTCTACTCTAAGGACCCCGATAATTAGTTTTTCTCGACCGTGTTTAATCTCCCTAATGGGATTCTCTTGACAATGACACGATGTTAGATACAATGACATGCTTTTAGGTGCAAATTTTTATTGTTGTAGCAAGTCTAATATTTTCAATTGGTGTCTAATAGACAAATTTTCCTAATGTTCCCCAAATATTGAATTTTATGGAGTGAGAAATTCACAACTTAGAAACTTCAAAGCTTCCTTAAATTGGCACATTTCCAAATCACAAAATGCAATATATATTTTAGGTCATTTCTTTGAAGAGTTGACCCTCTCGAGCCATGATCTTGACAAGGGTTGTATTGCAACACTATCCTTTTGTAGTAACTTGAAGATCGCAAGGCTTCATAGATAGGGGAGAATTGGCCCCAACTCTGGCCTGATGGTGCACTTAGGATGTTTCCCTACAATTGAAAGACTTCAAGTCTAATGTTGTGATGTGAGGGATAAACAAGACTTGGCGACATGTATGTATTTATTGTTGTTATTGTATGAATAAACAAGTTCTACCAAAGTAGAAAAGTGACAAATTGAGGCACTGTGTTTTTTGGCAAAAAAGATTCTTCAATTTGTAGAAGTTTTGAGATTTTCTAGAGAACCCCAAACTATTACATCATGTCTTGTGGGTTAGTACTAACTACTTTGATCTCAATTTAAGAACAAATATTTTAGTATAACATGTAGGGTCTTGATTAAGGATGATTGGTTATGATTCATTTTTTAAATACTAGGAGGGTTAAACAAATCTCCCTGTAGGGTTGTTCCTTGTGAAGCGGTGGGGGCTTGAAGGGTGTTGTTATAGCTTGGAAGGACCTTCAAAGGATTTGAGTTTTCTCTTGCAATAATATTAGATAAATTGAGACCATTAATTCCTTAACTATGTTGTTGAGAGGCATGGAGTGTTTATGCGTGTTGTAGTCTTAAAACTATAATGACAAGTTCTTTCTTTGAAGTACAAGCTCCTCTATTTTTGTAAGGCTCATACTGTTTGGGTGTCGAAGCTACCTTCAATTTAAAATTAAAATAGGAGGAGGATCCTGTGATTTAGAAATAGAATAATTACAAAGCAAAGAAGAATTCAATTATCACCATTAAGATTTGAGTTTTATTACAATTTGTAAACTAACTCTCAAATTCTATCTCACTTCCATCCACAAGGAGTTTCATCAGACAATCATCTCTATAAAGAAAATGAAGAGAAAATGAAAGATTTTCTACAAAGTCAAAGATACGTGTACAAAGTCAAATGAAGAATAAGATTTTGACATTATGACAATGTAATTAGGTACCAAACACCTTTCAAAATTTATTGGAAATGCGATGGGGAACAATATATATTTCTATTCTCCTAAAGGGCCAAGGGGAATTGTAATTATAATTTAATGTTGTGAGGTCCATAGTCTAAAGTCAAGTTAAAACACATACCTTTGTTGTTGGCCATTTCCTTGACACGTGGATAATTAGTTAGATATTCACTATACTTTGAATGTTTTCCTTGCATAGTATGAGTGGGATAAGTATATTGTGAAATTATCTCTTTCTCCCCATACATTATGCCATATATCTCACTCTGTTATCTAATGAGTGCACCTATATTAATGTCATTTTGAACATCTACACTGTAAGTTTTAAACCTTTACAATACAAAAATGCCAAATGTGAATATAAGGCAAGAAGGAGTGCAAATACTCATGATGGGGCCTATGCAGTGGTGTGGAGGCATATTTGAAAGTGCAACAACCCAAAAATGGAAACATATTGAGTTTTTGAAGAACAAGATATTGTGATTAGTAGGGGAACACTCAAGCATAGAGTGTTGTGTCAAGGACAAAGCTTGTAGAGTTGGCTGAGATTATAAAGCATTGCAGACAAAAGTACAGAGCTATAGAGAAAATATGAATATGAACATGGAAACCATATGCATGAGGAATAAAACAGATCACAAAAGTGGTGGCCAAATGTGAAGGTTGAGTGAGAAAGGATGTTTGTTATGAACCAAATGATTGAAATATCATAATGGAATAGAAGTACACACCATGTACAATAATGTGAGTGTGGAGCACAAATCCAAGATATATATGTTATACAATAACTCCTTAAATAATAGGAGAAGTTCCTCCAAATACCCAATTATGTTCATATATCACAATTCACGTTTTTAAAATACCGAATACATGACAAGTGGGGGCTACCCCCCCTCCCCACAATGCAACATGAAAATAATATAACACATACCCAACATACACTTGTTATCCTTATTAATTAGCGAAATAAGAGGTACACACATTGAAAGTCACATTTATATGGATGCACTCATAAGTGTTGATGTTTGTAGCACAAGACATGGACTTCCACATTGGTTTTGCGTATAACATGTGAAATTATTAATTAATACCTCTCAAGACTTAGGAAATTTAGTTTATTAAAGTAATTATTAAAGTGAATGTATTTTTATAATTAATTAAGTTTAATTTAATGAAATGCCTAAGTTTTTGGCATTAGTGAATTAATTTAAATCTTAGCCATTGATCTCAAGTGTTCGTGAGATCTAATCTCAACCATTGATCACTTTGGAGATCTAGGGTTTTAGATTTAGGGTAAACTCAACATTATAAAAGGAAACTAAGGTGAGAGGAGGAGACACACACATAGTGTGATATTAAGATCTCATTGATTAGGTGGAGAAGGACTTTCATCCAAGTGTGTAGAGTCCGAGGAAGGGAACAAGGGGAAACAAAAGAGTAGTAGCTAACGATATTGAATGACAGATCTTGAGGTGTGATCAACTACTTTATTGTTTGTATTTTTCCTCAGAGGGGCCATTTTCCCAAGATGGGAGTCCTTGTAATCTTGGATTCATTTATAATGAAAAGCTAACATGAAGGGCATAAGTATGTGTGCATAATTGTGGTTTCCTATTTACCTCTTCCACTGATTCATTTATTTAAATCGTTAAAACCTAGATGTGTTTTTTATTCAGTAAATCTGTAGTAATAAGTAAATTACAACAAGGTATTTGCTAGGAAATAATTTATTAGGTGTTGGGTGAGAAAAATTAACAATAAGTTAATAAAACAAGGAAAAACATGGAATACATAAGGAGACTGAAAGGAAATAAGCCAATATAATTTTATTTCTAATTCATATCACACAAGACAACATTTTATAGTACAATGGATAACCAATTAACTATCCAACTCTAAATTGGGGAATACTTAGTATTGGTTTTAGCTTGTAGTCTTTCTTTTTTGAATATTGTGCTTTCTTTGCCTTTTTTGTTTTTCTCTAAAAATGAGTTTTTCACCTTAACTATACATGTATTTAAGGAAATTTTAGGTGGTAGATTCAAAGATATTTTGTTACTACTCTAAGGTTGGCCAAAGTTTCTTGAAGGAAAGGCCAACCCCCTAGATCATTCAAAAACTGTTCTTTACAAAAGGGAAATATTAACACAATTTTTGAGTTGCATCTAGAATGCTTACACTCTGAAGTCTTAAAGTTGATAGATTCAACAATAATATGCAATATTATTGGGTGGCCAAGTTATAATACCTCAAGTAGTAGGTGGAGAAAAATGGGAAGACAAAGGGTTCTATTTAGATTTTGATTGTTGATGATGGAAGTCATTGTATATAATCAATTTGATGTTTAGTTCTAAAGTAAATATTATGGTTCATATAATCCTAATGTGACTCAATTTTTTTTAATGAAAAGTCAACTATATCAATCAAGGCAATTCAAACAAATTATTTATAGGTATCAAAATTGAATTATAAACAACTCAAACTTTGCAAGAAAAACTAAAGAATTTATTATTTTAGACAAGGTAATCAATTGAATCTATAGTCTAAAAGCTAAATAGTATGCAAAATAAACCAAATTTTGAGCAGACCACAACCAAAATGGAGACCTGGTTAATGGTTAAACACTATGCCAATATTACCAATGAAATGACTATTAGCTAATTTTTCTAGTGCCCATGTCCTCATTGTAACATACCCAAAACAACAAATTCCAAAATTTTTGCTCACATACATGTAAATAATATTTACAACAAGAAACATGTTGAAATACTCATGCAAATAACATCATATATATAAACATGAATGCATCTATTAAGCGCACAACAAACACAACATTCAAATAAAAACTTATACAAACCGAAATTAACATAATAAGCATAACATACAATTATCTTTAAATAGTAGAACCAACTGGCTATGTACAAAGGATGTTCCTCTCAACCATAGGATTTATGTTTGTTTTTCTCTCAACATCAATCCACCCTTGAGATGAGGCTATGAGTCCACAATGAGGTCTCACTCTTTTTTCCACTGTCCACACTCTCAACAAACCAATTCCCAGTTTTCTACTCCAAAAAAAATTCCAATCTTCCAGCTCTCTTTCCTTCAACCTGCACAACCCAAGGAATGGGATTCCACTTCTCTACCCCGCAGTCCCTCAGGCCTTACCACTTCCCTCCCGGGATCCAATGCACTCAGTTGGATAGAAATTTCAAAGATGGGGATTTCAAGAACTCTCAACTGCTCTAGGAGTTCTCATAGCAGCCTTCTCAAGGCTCTTGAGTGGTTTCCTCAACATGAAACTTACTTACAGGAAAAAAACCTTCAACTCCCAACTCATCTAGGCTATTACAAGCTCCCAACATAGTTTTCAACATAAAAAATCATCTCCAAAAGGCTATTCGTATACACAACATGGATAGTGTTATTTTCTGGCATCCAACTCTCTCTTGCAGTTGAAAATCAACATATAAAAATTGCCCCATCTCCCTACTTGAATTTCCTTCTTCTACCATGATTTCTTGACTCCTACTCTTCCAAGGTTGATTGTACTTAGGCCCATGCTCTCAATAAATCTATGAGGTGACTTTACACACTCACTCTATTACATGAATTCAATGATTGAGTGCCTAATAAGTCAAAGAAGGATTAAGATGGTAAAGATGCATTAACTAAAAAAATGACACAAGTTTTCCCCTTGGAATCCCCCTTATCCCCCTCTCTTGTGGAATCATATCCCCCTATCGTTACTGTCTCTCTTGTATCACAACTAGAGATTATTATTTTTATTAATTATTCATTATACAATTTACATAGCTCAAACCTTGGCCATATTTATCAATACAAACTCTTTGGCCTAAGAATTACCGACTCACTAGCCTAAATCGTAGTTGCACAATTACATTATGATTTATGGGGATTAAAACTGGGGGATGTTACATCCCCTCCCCCTTATTTTTTCATTGTCCTTAGTGCACAACACCATATAGGTGTACATACATATTATAATTCTAGGCTCTCCAACCTTTAATCAACATATAGGCTCTCCAACCTAATATCACATGGGAATTATAGTCCCAAAACATATATACATAGGAACTTTGGCCCATAAACATATATACATATTTAAGTAACTCTTGCAACAATTACAACTAGTGCTCTCTTATTCCTCTTAGTCAATACCACTTCCCTCTAGGATCCAACTGCAATGTCTTTCATAATTTGTCGATTCCGACAACAATTCCAACCAACAAAATCTCATTCCCCTCAACATGCAAAACCCAAGGAAGTGTACCCCCTTCTATGCAGTACAGTCCCTTAGGATGTAACACTTCCCTCCAGGGCTCTAGTGGAAGGTTGTACATAAATTCTTAGAGCCATGGTTGCAGGAACTCTAGCTATGATAATGGAATCTCCAAAATTACAAATGGTTGTAGATGTGCCTACTGCATTGCATCTTCTAGCTCCTACTTTTATTCTTCTAATATGTAACAAGTCCACTAGAATTTACCTATTCCATTCCTTCATTCTTGAGTTATTCTATACAACCATCATGAAAACATACAGTTTTTATCCATTATCATATAACATTTATCTTTTACACATGAGTCCTCAACTCCATTATGCAATGTTTATTCAAGTGTAAGTTTGTAATCATAAGCAAAACTTATTTGTATGGCTATCACATGCTTCAAAAAGCTACCATGAAAGAGAATTAATCTCACTATTCTTTTTATGACACACCCTCATGATTCTTGACACTATGACATAAAAAAAATTAAGTTTCTTCTTCCTTGCTATACTCACCATCCAGGCTCATACATATTTTTCTCTGCTACACAGTCCCTTGGGTGATCCATCATTTTCCAAGGTGTTCTCGTGCAAGGAGAGCGTCAACTTACTTTCAGACTCCCATTGAAAATCTTTAATCCATGGAAATTATAGGGTTCTAGTTTCATAACAACAACCTTCTTTGCAAGCTTTCCATCTTCAATAACCATTATTTCATTTGTATCGCACACATACAATATCGTGAGGTATCATCATAACAAGTTCACTCATTAATTCAAATCTATTTCATATAGGAAAATCAAATTTCACAAGCATGAGATTCCCCTCTCATAATGTTTGTCTCTTGCAACAACATGCATCAATCTTCCTTATAGGATTGCACCATTGCCATACTTGAGTCCGTTTAACTAGTCCTATAACTAGTCTCAAACATGTGTTCTGGGTAAAATAACCATATATTCTTTAGTGAGGATCCAAATTTAGTGCCACTAGTTGCAATTAAAAGAGGACATTCTATAGTATTTCTGGTACAAATTTCAAAATCAGGTATTAAATATTGGACATGTGTCTTTCTATACAAGTTTGCTCTCTAGGAAAGGCCAAAAAAAAACAAGGTTTGATAAAGTTACCATAAATTTCATATGACACATAAAATTTTGGTCACACCTGTGGCATTGCAAAGAATACATATAAGAGTATTACAGGCCAAAATTTTAGACTCAAAAGGGCCGAAATTTAAAAAATACATCAGAAGGAATGTCGGCTAGAAGGACAAACTCCAAATTAGGGTTTTCAAAGGTATGCTCACTTAAAACTATCATAACTTTTGATTGAGATGTTTGGTTGAGATGATTCAAAATCCATTGGAAAGAGAAAACATAGAAGCTTATATTGGAACAATGATTATATCTATTTGAGATCACTATGCTTAATATACTAATGTTGCAAGTTGAGGGTTGAGCTTAAACCTCAATTGATAATCAATGACAATACCTAGATTTACAAGAGACGAAGATAAATATGAACTCAATCCCGAGGAGTGGTTGCAGATGATAAATAATTATTTTTCAAGTCCTTGTTTGGGATATCTTACTTTTCAGTCTGAGTATTCTAAGTGGTGGAATTTTTTTTATGAGGATACTAGACWCTACTTCACATGGAAAAAAATTGAAGAACTCTTSTCAAATAAATTGATCATGGATAAGAAAATGGAGGATATGTGATGCAGGAGCATCACTCCAAGCCARCTACGTGCCAGCCAACCAACACATCAAAGTGTYTGTTCAATGGAGAAGAGAGGCGCAACCCTCTCACTTTCAAATTTCAAATTTTGAAATTGTATTAAATGGTTGTAAGGCTGAGATCTAGATCYGATTCRGACTAGACAACCATTCAATGTAATTGAATGTAAATTAATGAGAGTTGGTGAGGATGGAGGGAAGAGCTCGAGGAGCCCCTCTTTGTAAAAACATCTTCTTTTGTTTTCAAGTAGAGTAGAAAGAAGGCAGAGAATAGTTAGAAGGCATAGAGGAATAGAGAGAATAGAGAGGAAGGGAGAGCCAAGACTATGTTGCAGTCTGAGCTCAAACACATTGTAATCAAGCATTCTTGATTAATACAAACAGAGAAATTTTTCCTGCATGTTATTTTGTGTATGTTCATGAATGAATGTATTTATGTGTTGATGATATCCTGTAGATGTATGTTAATTTCTATCTGCAGGGGATAGATAGGTTTTTCTATCTGTGAGATCTTGATTTCAGGTTTGGGTTCTTTGAGGCTTCATGCAAGAGTGCATGACAGAGTATTGTGGTATCTGAAAGCCAGTGCACTTCTGAATTCTGCGGAATTTCATACAAAGACGTGCCAATAGGGCACACCAGAGGAAGTCATTGACTCAAATAGGAAGCCTCAAGGTTGTTGAATACCTTGGAGGTAAGACTGTGCAGAGGAAGGCATAGAGAAAATAGAATCACTGAAGGTTCTATGGAAGCTCTGCCAAGAGGGCATTGAGCAAGTGCATAGAGTGCACAGGAGAACTCTATTTTGAGTTCAGTGAGAACACAGAATCACTGAGGATTCTGGAGAACTCTGCCAAGAGGGCATTGAGTAAGTGCAAGTGTGCATAGGAGGAAATCTTGTTCGAGTTCAGAGGAAAGTGAAGTGTCAAGGAGAGACACTCACAGAGTTACTGAATACTCTGATTAGCTCAACAAGGAGGGCTTGAGCAGAAGGTCATCAGGAGGACACCAAAATTCCCTTTGAGGACACAGAAGGGTGAATCCCTTAAAGGTTTGAGCAGGAAAGCTCAAGACGGATAGCACAGTTGTGTGCAGGGACCCTGCAAGGAGTGCAGAGGTTGAGAAACCTTTTGAGGTTTCAGAGTGAACAAATCTCAGGAGGGTTAGCGTTCCTAGAACACAGGTGATATCCAGGGGAATTGAGATTGCAGAGGAAGCAAAGGTCGAGGCCTTTAAAACTTTGAAAATATTCCTAGAGTAAGGGAAGAAGTGCATGCTGAGGAAGGAGTAACAACTATTGTTGGATCAGTAGCGCAGATAATTGTTGATCACGTGATCAGGGAAAACTGCGCGGAGGTTAAACCCATAGAGGTGGCATAGTGGAAGATCTGAAATAGACAGTGGAGACGTTTCCAGGGGAAGTGTGAAATGTTGTGAGCTGTTGGATGAGAGGTAGCAGGAGTCGTTGATTCCCCTTGGGAGCAGGGTTCGACATTTTAGAATTTCGGGTAGATTTCGGCATTTCAGGGTCTGAGAGATTGAAGGACCAAGCACCATCTATATCCGAAATCGCGGAATCGTGAATTCCGAAATCCCAAAAAGTGGACCCTGGTCACGGAGAGAATTCGGGGATTCGGACACCGGGGATTCAAAAGACATAAAATAGGGGGGGAACGCTTGTGTCGCGGTTTCTCGAATCATGAAATCCAGTAGCACTTTGTTGTGGACCGTCATTTCGACATTTAGGGACCTGGGTGTTCAAGAGGATAGGAGTCAGGAGATGTGGAGTCCTGACTCGCGATATCATAAAATCCTGAGAGAATTCAGAGGAATAGCACCCCTTTTCGTCATTTCAGCATTTCGGGGATCGGGAAGCAGAGGAGGTGAGATTTTGGAGTCACTGCATCATGAACTCCTGGTTCGTGAAATCTTGAAAAGATCTAAGCCATTTCGGGAATTCGGGGAATGGAGTGACCAGGAGTTGGGTCGCTACATTTCAAACTCTCGGTTACTGAAATCCCAGTACAGCCATAGCGCCATGGTCGTTGGAGAAGGTGAAGATCGCACCTAGTGCTTGTTCGCACATGTAGGGTTTCCGAAGGACTTGTGAATCGAATTCGTGGGGTTCTAGTGAGGGCCCTATCAAAGAACTAATTTGGTTCTGCGGATTCGAAGAAGAACGATCCTGTGTGGATCTCGGCCTGAGGGTTGGAGGTCTGCGTCAGTTTGGTATCAGAGCTTGATTTTGTCTGTATATTGTAGGCAAAAGGAGGCAGAAAGAAAAGAAAAATACTTTGATACACACCAAAGTGGTATCAGAGCTGATATTTTCATATGTAGACTTCAGGCAAAGGAGACAGTAGGTGAAGGAAGGAGACAAAGTGTTGAGGCTCTGTGGTGATTGTTCGCAGATGCGCAACAGTCAATAGACAATCAGGAGGACTGTAGGAGATGTTGGAAGCACTCATGGTTGCAGAGTGACATCAACAAGTTTTCCAGGAGGGCAGGTAGGAACAGGAAGATGGTTACCGAAGGCCATGGACACGGTGGAAAGAAGAACCACTAGCAACAGAAGAAAAATCTAGAGATGGATAAAGAGATCATTGAGATAAGAGAAAGGATGGAGGAGCTTTCACTGTGGGTGCATCAGAACACAAAGATGCATTGGGTGTATGAATGGACCATGAAGAGAAAGGTGAAGTGGCCAGTAAAGAAATTGTTGTCCAGGAGACAACAAAGGTTGTTGAGGAGGTGGTTGATGTATGTGAAAATCCTCAGAGATGAAGAAGAGATGGTTCATGTGTGTGAGCCAGAAGTTGGAGAAACCCTCAATGATGAGGAAGAGAGATCAGTTTCATATCTCATAAACTGCCAGGAGGGCAGAGATGAATTTTCCAATTGCCAGGTAGGCAATGAAATGAGATCATTGGAGGATCTCATAGATTGTTGGGAGGACAACAGTGGAAATTCATATTGCCAGGAGGGAAATGGTATGAGATTAACAGAGGATCTCATAGATTTCCAAGTGGGTAGAGATGGACTTTCAAATTTCCAGGTGGGCAATAGGAAGAGATCACTGGAAGATCTCATGAACTGCCAGGAAGGCAGTGAAGAAAGTTCAAATTTCCAGGAGGGCACTGAGATGAGATCGATGGAGGATCTAATAGACTGCCAGGAGGGCAGAGAAGAAATCCCATATTGCCAGGTAGGCAAGGTAGAGAAGATGAGACTGATTGAGAGTCTCATGAACTCAGAGGTGAGTTCGGATCAATGAGAGGAGTTGATAGAGAAGGATCAGAGGAATCTCTTGATCATTGGAAGAATTCATATATTCCTACCAAGCAGCCAAGATGGGGCCAAGGCAGATGTTGTGGATGCAGCAACAACAGAAGGACAACCAATTGTGACTTTCAAAGAGAAGGAAGAAATGGGACAGACATCAGAACCTGACCCAGCTGAGGAAGAAGAGCATTCAGCAGAAATGCTCAAAATTTTCAGTCAAGAGGCTGAACAGGGGATAACTACAACACTAGAAGTTGTAGAAGAAGAGGAGTACATGGTTGATATGCTCACTCCTTGGGAGAAGGAGTTAGAAATGCTGGAGGATTGGTTGAACAATCCAAAATCAGTAGATGACTTCCATGAGAAGATAGTCATGCAGATGTTAGCAAAGGAGCATTCCGAGGAATCACTCAGAAATTTCATACAAGGATATGAACAGATGATGATGATTGTAATGCCAAGGCATGCAGAAACAGATGATGGATAATTCCAGTCTGAGGAGCAGCTGGAGGAAGTTGGAGATGTACCAGCAGGGGAAATGGCAGAAGCAAGTCTGTCAAAGAAGGTGACTGAACAATAGGTCAGTCAGGAGGATAAGACTGTAGAGATGAATTTTGCAGCAAGGTGGCAAGTTGAGGCCACAAAGGAAGAAGATGGCATGGTATATCTAGTTGATCTACCCATTTTCAGGGAAGAAGTGCAATAGAGAAGACTGCATAAAGAAAGCCAACCATGGGAGCAGTTGGACAAGGTAATTGAGGGAATCAGAAGGTTGATGTTGAGGTCAGCAGAAGAAACTACCAGTGAGGAGAACATGTCATAGAAGCAGGGTAGCAACAACAACAACAACAACAAAGCAGTGGAGCAGATGGACAGATCCAGAGAACTGTTTTGGATCCAAGTGGATTTCGACATCCATGCTGGGAAGCTCATGATTTTTGCAGCAGAGGAATATGATGCAAGAGCATCGCTCCAATCCAGCTACGCGCCAGCCAGCCAGCACATCAAAGCGTGTGTTCAATGGAGAGGAGAGGCACAACCCTCTCACTTTCAAACTTCAAATTTTGAAATTGTATTAAATGGTTGTAAGGCTGAGATCTAGATCCAATTCGGACTAGACAACCATTCAATGTAATTGAATGTAAATTAATGAGAGTTGGTGAGGATGGAGGGAAGAGCTCGAGGAGCCCCTCTTTGTAAAAACATCTTCTTTTGTTTTCAAGTAGGGTAATAAGAAGGAAGAGAATAGTTAGAAGGCAAAGAGGAATAGAGAGGAAGGGAGAGCCGAGACTCTGTTGCAGTCCAAGCTCAAACACATTGTAATCATGCATTCTTGATTAATAAAAATAGAGCAGTTTTTCCTGCATGTTATTCTGTGTATGTTCATGAATGAATGTCTTTATGTGTTGATGATATGTTGTATATGTATGTTAAGTTCTATCTGTAGGGGATAGATAGTTTTTTCTATCTATGAGATCTTGATTTCAGGTTTGGGTTCTTTGAGGCTTCATGCAAGAGAGCACGACATAGTACTGTGGTCTCTAAAAGCTAGTGCAAAGAGTGCACTTCTGAATTCTGCGGAATTTTAGAAAAAGACGTGCCAAGAGAGAACACCAGAGGAAGTCATTGACTCAAAGAGGAAGCCTCAAGGTTGTTGAATACCTTGGAGGTAAGACTGTGCAGAGGAAGGCATCGAGAAAACAGAATCATTGAAGGTTATGTGGAAGCTCTGCCAAGAGGGCATTGAGCAAGTGCATAGAGTGCACAAGAGAACTCTATTTTGAGTTCAGTGAGAACACATAATCACTGAGGATTTTGGAGAACTCTGCCAAGAGGGCATTGAGTAAGTGCAAGTGTGCATAGGAGGAACTCTTGTTCGAGTTTAGAGGAAAGAGAAGTGCCAAGGAGAGACACTCACAGAGTTACTGAATACTCTGATTAGCTCAGCAAGGAGGGATTGAGCATAAGGTCATCAGGAGGACACCAGAATTCCATTTGAGGACACAGAAGGGCGAATACCTTAGAGGTTTGAGCAAGAAAGCTCAGGATGGATAACACAGTTGTGTGTAGGGACCCTGCAAGGAGTGCAGAGGTCAAGAAACATTTTGAGGTTTCAGATTGAACAAATCTCAGGAGGGATAATGTTCCTAGAACGCAGGCGATATCTAGGGGAATTGAGCTCACAGAGGAAGCAAAGGATGAGGCCTTTAAAACTTTGAAAATATTTCAAGAGAAAGGGAAGAAGCACATGTTGAGGAAGGAGTAATGACTACCGTTGGATCAGTAGCACAGATAACCGTTGATCACATGATCAGGGAAAACTACGCGGAGGTTAAAACCGTAGAGGTGGCGTAGTGGAAGATCTGAAATGGATGGTGGAGACGCTTCCAGGGGAAGTGTGAAATACCGTGAGCCGTTGGATGAGAGGCAGTAGGAGCCTTTGATTCCCCTTTGGAGCGGGGTTCGATATTTCAGCATTTCAGGTAGATTTCGGCATTTTGGGGTTTGGGAGATCGATGGACCAAGAACCGTCTGCAGTCGGAATCGCGAAATCGCGAATTCTGAAATCCTGAAAAGTGGATCGTGGTCACAGAGAGAATTCAGGGATTCAGACACCAGGGATTCAAAAGACAGAGAACAAGCGGGGAATGTTTGCGTCGCAATTTCCCGAATCGTGAAAGTTGGTAGCACTTTGTCGTGGACCATCATTTCGGCATTTCGGGACCCGGGTGTTCGAGAGGCCAGGAGTCGGGAGACGTGGAGTCCCGACTCACGATATCGGAAAATCCGGAGAGAATTTGGAGGAATAGCACCCCTTTTCGACATTTCGGCATTTTGGGGATCGAGAAGCAATGGAGGTGAGATTTTGGAGTCACTGCATCATGAACTCCCGGTTCGTGAAATCCCGAAAAGATCTAAGCCATTTCAGGAATTCGGGGAATGGAGTGACCAGGGGTTGTGTTGCTACATTTCAAACTCCCGATTACTGAAATATCGGTACAACCATAGTGTTGTGGTCGCTGGATAAGGTGAAGCTCATGCCTAGTGATTGTTCACACAGGTAGGATTTTCGAAGGACCTGTGGATCGAATTCGTGGGGTTCCAGTGAGGGCCCTGTCAAAGAACTAATTTCACAAATTCAAAGAAGAACGGTCCTACGTAGATCTCAGCCTGAGGGTCGCAGGTCTGGGTAAATATGCATAAAATTCAAGTGGAATTAAAGGAATCTGTTAGCGCTGAAAGTCACTCGTGGATTGCTTGCAGGAGCAGAGCCCAACACCCATCAGTTTAATGTCACGATTTGTTTATAAAGGGGTGATCAAATGGAGATAAAGACTCAAGGAGACATCGCTCTAACTCAGGGACTGTATCTAGTATGCAAAGAACAAAGGAGGTCTGGAATCCTAACTTCAGCCAGCGGGTTGATTAAAATGTGAGCAGGTGGAAGACTTGATAGGGAGGGTGGACAAACAGCTTTGCAGAAGAAAGACCCTGAATACAAGATCCTCTTGGTTCAAGGCCTCAAGAAACTGAAAAAGGGACTTGACTGGATCCTCCAATTCCAAGTCACTCAGTGCTGAGAAAATCACAAGAAATGATCAGAGACAACGTAACTATTACAGTGATCCAACATACATCATCCTATAACAACTACAACTCGACTGGATCCTCCAATTCCGAGTTGTTCTAACACAGTATAACAAAGACGTAAAAGAAACTGGAATTCATAAGGCAAGAAGTCTAACAAGTCCATGCATAACCAGAGTAACAGTGCTTCATTAAAACTTTACAACTGGGAGCTCTACTCAACCATCGATACCCCCAAAAATGGCAGAAATGCCTACATATACTTGGAACTGACTCAGGCGTTGAAGGTGCGATCATATCATGAATTCAATGCTTGACATTGAGGAGCTTCTCTGTTAGGCTACACATGCAGACGTTGGGAAGAATTCCCATGCAGTCGTCTGTCAGACGCGATATTTGTCAGGAGGAACTGACAGCATGTCTCTGTACACGCTCCTTTCTATCCTTCTATTTAAGGAAGGAGATGATGTATCACCCACCTTCCTGATTTGCATTAACTGATTCATCGGGACCTGAGAGGCTCTGGTCAAATATTCATTTGGGAGATGTGGTAGCCTACCTTTGGCTATCTGTTGCTTTGCTAGATTTCTGCAAGGGGACTCGGTTAGCCAATGTGGACGGAGCTGACAAAGCTGAGGTGATAGGGCATGACAGACAGGATATTCGGTGACCGAACAAGGTGGGGGGAAATAAGCTGAGGCGGAGGTGGCTAAGAGTGCAAGATAATGAAATGGAGGATACGTGTTATCGGGGTCTGAGAGGAAGAATGAAAAACATAAACATCCCTTCCCCAGGCCTCCTTCTCGATGACCAAGCGCCAAATCCGTGAGCCCGATTCTGGGCGCTATCGGAAATTCGGGGTTCGGAGTTTCAAAGTGCAAGAAATAAGGGGTGCCAGCTTCCCGAAGTCTGATATCCGATATGCGATGAGCTCCACCTCTATGAGATAACCCCTACCGGCCAAAATACGATCCATATGACCTGTCTTCGTGTGACCATAGTCAAACCCTCCATCGGATTTTCGGCGTTCACGATGACACAATGTTTGTGTCCACGGGACTCGTGATTCCCTGAAACCCGATGGCTCATGGTCGTTGACTTGTCAACGATCCGTTCCCTGTCGTGAAAGCCTGCCACCTGTCCTCCATGATTGACGGTTGTTCCCCATCGAACGGGAAATCGCGTATCATGATTCTGCGATGCACAAAACTCTATCTCCCGGGATCTCTGATATCCCGATTGCTTCAAGCTCCCCGATGGGCGCTTCCTTGTCGGGACTTTCCTGCTGACGTCGATCTCCCGCCATGCATCCTTTCCCAGACGGACGGTCTAGATCTCTTTCGCTGCTTCTCATGTCCATGATCAGGCTCGCTTGCTTGACTCGGGCCCCAAACAGATTTCTTTTGTGTGTTGCGCTTGGGCACTTATCACGCAATCCTGCAGACCTACGTACCTTTGTTCCCCGATACCACAATTGTTGCTAACAGAATCAAAATAAAATGTCTCCAAATTGCAAAAGGAAAATGAAGAGCTAATAAAATATATTACAAATAAAAACGATGAGTTCTCTAAGATGCAATCCCTTAATCAATCACTCATTAAGGAGGTTAAGAAATTAAAACAAGAAAATAGTAGAAAAACAAAGGGGGAAAAAGGATGATTCTACGAAAGATTTGAAAAAGAAATATGAAGAGATATGCAGATTACAAAACCATAATAAAAAAAACTATTGGACGAGGTTAAGATATTCAAAGAAGAAAAGAAGAATTATCAAAATCAAGAAGAAACCCAGATCTTGGATGAAGAATCTACCAAAATACTTGAAGAAGAAATTTGCAAGAAGGTTGAGGAATCCCTAAATACTAATGAGGTAAAATCATAAATGCAATCTAGAATTGAATAAGGACGTAAAAAATTGATAAATGGGGTGACATTGGAGCTTCAAAAGGAGAAAGAAGACATGATTCAAGAAGGCGGCCATAAGATACTTGAAGAAGTTGAACTTCATCTAGAGGATGCACATTCCAAATATGATGGTATTATCTCCAAGGCTAGAGTAATAAAATACCAAGAAAATAGGATAGAGTTTGCCATTGTCTTTAAAAAGAAAATAAATGAAATGCATGTACAAAGTGAAGGAAAACCGTCATATGTGAAACAATATTGACACCCTCATTACCAAGAAATATTTCAAGGAAGAKAAGAAGGTCGATATCATCATTATCAAGGAAGAAGATGGAATACTTGTCAATATTCATGAAACAAGGAATCACAAAACCATTATTCAACAATATATTATCATATACCAACATCTACTACAAATTGGAGAAGCTTCAACAACAATACATGGAATCAAGGGAAAGAGAATTATGCAACAACTAGATACCAATGATTATGATTGAAAATAATTGATTATGTATGGATGGATCATCATTAATGGAAAGAAGAAAGAAGGAACATAATAAAATCATATTACTTGATTTCATCACATGTGAAGCCTTTAATTGCAAATCTTTGAGAACATATCTTTTTGAAGGAGGGTATTATGTTATGACCCAAGGGGGGCATATATGGAGTTAAATGTATATGATATGAACCCAAGGGGGGACATATAAGGGGATAAATACGCATGTAATGTGTAAATGTATAAGCAATAGGGTCGGCCAAATAATAAATGGGCCTCATGTGTAGTGTGTGAATAGGTATATATAGAGATAATGTTTTCATTATTTTAGACATGTGAATTGTGATGTATGAACATAATTGGGTATTTGGAGGAAGTTATCCTATTATTTAAGGAGTTGTTGTATAACATATCTATCTTGGATTTGTGCTCCACACTTACATTGTTGTACATGGTGTGTACTTCTATTCTGTTATGATATTTTAATCATTTGGTTCATAACAAAAATCCTTTCTCACTCAACCGTCACATTTGGCCACCACTTTTGTGATCTTTTTTATTCCTTGTGTATATGGGTTACTGTTGGCATGTTTACAGGCAGAGTGTGCTTGTCATTGATGGCAGGATCAGAGTGTGCAGCGATGGAAAAACAGGAACAACGTAAGCTCAGGAGGATTAGCGCAGAGTCGCATGCAGTGCGTAGGTGTGCACCAGGGACGAGGTTAACTCATTGTCAAATCTCAAGAGAGACAACGTACTTAGGATCTTAGACGGATCAAAGTTCGAGGCCTTTGACACTTATAAATTATTCCAAGTTAGGAGGATGTGTAAGATCAGGAGGAGAAGCGACAATGATCATTGGATCCCATTGAGAATTCATGATGATCATCAGATCTAAATTCAAATAGGTCAAGCGCACAGATGGAGGACAGATCTTGGGCGTTAGATCTGAGCGCGGGGTCTGACCGTCATTGGATCCAGGAGAACCTGCATGTTCTTTAAAGTGAAAGGTGAAGCGGGCTTACAAAATCCTGAAAGAAGGAGGACCTTCCATCTTCGGGCAGGACACAAGGTCACAGATCATCATTTCGTTAACTAAAAGGTCAAAGGAAGGAAGTTCTCTAACCTCCCAACTCGCGATATGCGAAATTGCGATAAGATCTGGGCCATCAGATCTGGAATAATTACGAAGGACCAATAGTTGTTATATATGGTGAAGTTGCAAGGCGGATACGACCAAGAGTCATCCAACTCTCCAAAATTGTGAAGGAATCTTGGTCATCCATCGAGGACAGTCGTGGATCGTTGGTTCCATAGGACACATGGCGAAAGATCATCATTTCGCTGACTGGAAATTCAAAGGAGAGAAGTGCTCATTTGATTGGCGAGTGGTCATATCTCAAGGTCAAATCATTGAAGGCTTAAGGGAAGGAGCTAATTTCCAAGCTCCATATCGACGTTCACAACTTGGAGTATCGAGACCCTTCATCACAGGAATCGCAATATGTGAGATCAAGAAAAGATCTGGATCGTCAGATCACCAAGGATTGTGGATCGTTGATCAGGCATGAAGAAGGCTCATGAAGTGGTGAAATCGTGATAAGATCTGGATCATTGATCCAAGAGGGGAACGTGGCGATAGATCAGAGCATGACAGAAACACCGATATGCGAAATTGTGAAGCACCTTTTGGCACAGCCTGTGGTCATTGTCGGTGGTCACGTGAGGGGAAGAAGCTAGCGGTGCTAAGCTCCATCTTGGAGTATCGATGATCGCGACTTGGAGTATCGAGACCCTTCATCACAGGAATCATGATATGCGAGATCATGATGAGATATGGACCGTCGGATCATTGGATATCTCAACCGTTGATCAGGCTCGATGAAGTTCATAAGTTCACGAAATATGAAGTGCCTTTTGGCACAGACTGTGGTCACTGCCGATGGTCACGTGAGGGGAAGAAACTAGCAGTGCTAAGCTCCATCTCGGAGTCTTGATAATCACGACTTGGAGTGTCGAGACCCTTCATCACAGGAATGTCGAAATTTGAAATCACGAAATTCAAATTTTGTTTAGTGCTCGGTCACAGCTAGTGGGAATATGGGATAAACGCAAGACCCTGCGGATTTAATCCAATGGTGCTGGTTATTTGAGCATCTGATTGAAGGGATATTGTTGATCTTCATGATTAACTGTTCAGTTAGAAAAACCGAATCATGGTTCTTGGACGGTTGGCGATTCAGTCGTTGTGCGTTTTTTCCCAAGAAGATTCGAGGTGTAACCGTAGAGGAATTAAGTTAAAAGAAACATGCAATGATTGTGGGTGGGTGGCTGTTCTGAATGAAAAATGAGTTGAATTGTAACAAAAGGGAATACAACAGTATGCGCAGTGTGAGATAAAACTCATAGATGAGTAACAGATGGTGTATAGATAGAAGCGAGATGCAGATTTTTCTTTTTGAGGCTTGAGCGAGCGAAGCAGAGCAAAAGTGGAGTGGCAGTGAACAAACCGATGAGCAGAACAGTGGCACGGTGAAGAGCATGCAGAAGCATTGTGCATGGAGGATGAAGAAGGTGCACAGATAGTATAAATACGTAGAACAGAGAAGAGATGGAGGTTGTTATGGAGAGGAATTACACATGGGAAATAACATGTTGTGGGCAGGAGCTGAAATACACAGAAGAAGCATAATTCAGAGAATCAAAATAAGATGCAAAGCCTGAAGCGCAGCAGAAGCAAAAAACAGAGATGCATAGCTAAGACAGTAAAAGAAGGCTAAGGTGCACTTGTAGAGAAAAGCAGAAGATTAGAAAGCGCAAGAAGATGCATGCAGAGAGACAGTGATACAAGAGAGTAGAGCAGCATAGCAGAACAATGATAAGCCTGGTAAGCCAATGACAACTATTGAATCACTGTAATAAGTTTCAGTAGAAAATATTTATATTCCAGGGTGGTAGGGAGGTGTTGGGGAGGACTGTGGTCCTTTGATATTTGAGTTGGTGCTTGAATATTGGGAGTTGTAGCTTCCATCTAGTTGTGGCTAGAAAACAGGGTGGTAGGGTGGTGCTTGGGAAAACATAGAGTTTTCTATATGCAAGTTGATGCTTGTATAAGTGGAAGTAGGTGCTTCCATCCAGTCGGTGCTGGAACACTCAGGGAGTTGGTGCTTCCTTCTAGTTGGTTCTAGAGAAACCAAAGATTTGGTGCTCTCAACAAGTTGGAGCTTGTAAAACAGAGGTAGTACCCTCACTTTGAGTTGGTGCTCAAACATAGATGATGTACAGAACTTAAAAGACTGCCTATCATTTCGAAGAAGAAGAGGTTTTCTCTCTTTATGGGTTTCCTCGTGAAAATCTATCTATGTGTATATCTTATGTGTGACTGATGCTCATTATTTATGTTGTCCATATGTTGTATAATATTGATGATCACTTGAATAAATATTAAGAATGGTTTAATAGACTTAAAATTGTTTAAGTACAATAACAACTGATTCACCCCCCCTCTCAGTTGTCTTAGTAATTTCAACAGTTCCATGTTCATATTCATATTTTCTCTATAGATCTACACTTCTTTCTACAACTCTTTATAATATTATCCAATTCTACAAGCTTTGTCCTTGACACAACACTCTACGCTTCAGTGTTCCCCTGCTAATCACAATACCCTGTTACTTAAAAACCCAAGCTCTTTCCATTATTGGGTTGTTTCACTTCCAAATGTGCCTCCACATCACTGCATAGTCTCCATCACGAGTATCTACACTCCTTCTTGCCTTATATTCACATTTGGCATGTAGTTCTACCATTTAAAAATATTTTTCCAAAATTGGCATTGTTTGGAAAACTTTCACATTGAGCAATTGCATGGTTCGCATAATCCAATTTCCCTTTTTCCTACAACTTTATGAAACAACTCAATACTTCCTTACAAATATTAATACTTCTATCATGTTTTCCTCTATATTAACTTTCCAGTGACTATACTTGTGACTTGTTCTGATTTATGAGCTAAAAGTTATGTCTCTTTGAAATCAACAGTTTCACCCCCCCTTTTTTTGCACCTATTTCATCGTTACAAAAAACTCAAAGGCCAACTTTTTCCAACTATAGAGAGAAATATGGTGAGAACTAGGATTTTTTTTATATCAAGTATAAATAGGATTTTCAATTATGAACAAAGTGTTTTTTAAATTCGAAATTTGATGCTCAAGTCAAATTTTGTATAAATATGGAATTGATGACTTTGTACCTTTTCATTTCCTCTAGAATTAGAATTTTTAGCCAAAATTGTCTATCTTCCAAATGGAGCAAAATTGGGAAAATTTTCCTCAAGAAAAAGCTGTCTCGATTGATGAGTAGATAAAATGTTGACTACATAAAAATTTCTGGATTGGTGATCTAGGGTTCTTTTCCTCCTCTGAATATTTCAAAAATCCCCAAAACGCACTAGGGAATAATGGATTTTTCCCTGTTTGAGTATCCCCATACCAACTCCTTTTGAATTTTGTGAGGATCCCAAATGACTATCTTCATGCTTGCCTTTTGAGCTCCCTATAATTTTTTCACCTTTTTCTGGGCCCCAAATACTGAGCAACAAGTATTGTGAGTGCCAATGATGGTATGCCTCAAAGATTGGTAAAATCACTCAACCGTAGGGTTGCTTGGTTGATCCTTCAATCTTTCTTAGATGAGGTAATAGTCGGAGAAAAAGTTCTAATTTTTCATTCTTCACCCTGGTGGTATCATAACATATCTAGGGGGTGGTGTCCACAAAAGTCTACCTACAATTAGGTGGAAAATAGCTCAGTTTCAGTACATTGTTTGGCATTTAGTCTTCATCATAAATATGAACTTCATCTTTTCTCAAGAACTCATTATGTTTTGTATAAGAAATAATTTTCCTATAGGCTTGAAAACATTATGATTGAAAACTATTGGTAAAAATGCTTTTTAATATTTCAAGCATTTTTTCTTGTGTGCTATATTTCAAAACTAATCCTTCCCTTGATCTGTAGAAATACTCACTTCTTGTTTAATATACATGTTCAATGCATTGACCTATTATTCCAACTATTTGTTTGGATTGTGAAGTCAATCTTTGGAATAAAACTGAGAGGTATTTCAACTTGTTATATATTACTTCCATGTAATATGTCCCGGAAAGAAGTTGGCCTAATGTAGGTGAACGGATAGTTTTGTTTTCTTGTTGTGAAACATAGACAAGTGTTTTAAGTAAATATGAAAATAAACAATGAATGAATTCTTTATGAAGGCATGAAATATTGATACACTTTCATTCTGAGATACCATACTCCTTTGGAGGTTGTTTTATGATAAGAGGAAACGAGTTAAATATGGTATAGAGTGCATGAATGTCATGTTCAAACATTTGTGAGCTTGTTAGGGTGTCTTAAAGTTTGTCTGGAGTTTAAGTACATGGTCTTGGGCATTCCCATATTTTTTTCATTTTGAACCTTGGTTGCAGGATGATTTGGACTTGGAACCCAATAAAATTTGAATGTGATGGCTATGATCACACTTACTAGGTGAATTGGATACATTTGTATCTTTTTATTCCAGAATTTGAGTATTTAGCCTTTGGATACCGTGTTACTGAATACATGTAATTTATTTGTAGCTTGAATATTATGGTTGTATCCATAAGATTCACGGCTTCCTTGATAATACAAAATAGGCAAATCCATTCTCTGGTCATGCAAGAAAATAATTGATTGGAAATGAATTAAAATAATTTTAGTTCTTTGATAAATATCCCTTTTTCTGAAATGGGATTAGATAGCTCGTCATCCATTTTTCTCCTTGTAGCTATCACCCGATGGACCTTTTTCTCTAATATTTTTTTTTTGTACCCAAAACCTTAGTTTAAATTTAGATTCCTCTTCCCTCTATTATGAACCAAACTAATCGTGAGTTATCCTCGAGCAATGTCAGTTGAAGTTAAAACTAAGAGTTGATTGATAAGATGATAGATATGAGGTTTCATGATTATATAGGGAGATTATATAACATTGATCCAGGTGGCTATTGGTGGCCACCCACTTTTTCCAACTGGCTGAAAACAATTTTCTGGCTATTTTGGTATTTACTATTTTTAGCAGTTTTTAACTTCTGGGGCCATTTTGAGGGCCTAAATGAAGGTTTTTTGGGATAGAGATTCTCAATGAATTCCAAAGGATTTGATTGATCCCCCTATATGAATATTATCGATGATACCTTTCCAACGAGCTATCGTGCGCCCCAAACGAAGATCGGATCGTGTGCCAAAGTTATGCCCCCGATAAATTGGTACACCAAACTACCCAAAACGGTGTCCACAAAACTGTTGGCTTTTCATCTTCCAGGGTTAGGGTTTTGGATTTTATTTATGATAAAAAGTCCTTTGGAGCCTCATTGTAAAATCATCTTCTTGTAAATGCGAGTAGCAGACACATCTCTTCTCAGGGATAACCTGCCACCATTCTATCGAGTCTTTCAGTTTGTATTTTTATAGTCTTTGTACATTTTCCCTCATTAATAGAAAATTGTGTATTATTGTATCTTTGTATTTATGGTTGCATCTATGATACATTTTTGTTATATTATTATATATCCGAGGTATCTATGTACATTTATTGATTATATCTCCGCTCTCATTTCGTTCCGAAAATAATCTGGATCAGTGGTATCAGAGCAGACTGCTCTTGATCATTTTTTTTTTTCAGTGCATGTCCCTGACGAAGTCTGAGTATAACAAGTTGGGTCTCAAGCTTGTCTCTCTTGAATACAATCACTCTCGCACCCAATAAACCCTCCATGGAGGAAGAAAATAAAAATGATGGAGTAAATGATTATATCAATCTGTTGCTTGAGCAAGCTCTCACGCGACAGAGGGACAAAATGTTGGAGAATTTTTCCCACATCGTTCAACGCCTCCCCATAACAATAGGAACATATTCATAAAACAACTACTTTGGAAGCACCTCTCCTTTCAAGGTACATGTTAATTTTGATATTCCCATATTTGAAGGTTAGATATATGTGGATTCCCTAGATAAATGGTTGAATCTGTTAGAAGGTTATTTCTCTCATAATTTTTCCGACAGGGAAAAAATCACCTTCGCATTCCTTAAAGATCCCCCCCATGTCAAACATTGGTGGGAAAATTATTGAGAGAAAAGTTCCACAGAGGAGTCTGGAATATATGGGGCCGAGCCCACTTGGGATTTTTTTGTGGATGTGGTAAAGGAACAATATTACCCTGTTGGAAACTATGAGGACCGGTACATGAGATGGACCACACTGCGACAAGAGAGGGGCCAAGAAGTTCCAGAGTTCACCAATACCTTCCATACCTTCCGCACCAAGATGAGTATCAAAGACTCCGAATGACATTTGGTTCTGAAATACCGTGGGGATGTACAAAGACACATCCAAACTGAAATGAATTTTCTGGACATCTCATCACTCGGTGCTGCTTATAGATATGCTATTAAAATCAAGAAGAAATTTAAGCACCAAAACAAACGGGATTTTGGGTCTTCATATATGCAACAACCAAAGTATGATAAATACGACCCTAACAAACATTCTATCGAAAACCAATCCAAGCCACATGAAAAGAAGGGTCATGTGAAGACAAAGAAGGACACTGAAAAATGGTGCGATTTACACAAAATCCCCTGGAATAACACTGAGGAATGTCGCTCAAAATAGTCATTGGTGGTCGATATCAAAGACAAGGAGCCAAACCCTAATTCAAAATATGATTACGAAAATACTGGTAAAAGATAGATCATCAATGCAAACCCCACTGCTATTGTCACGACCGCAACAATTCAACCAAAATAACCAATAGATCTTGAAGAGGGGGAGCACATTTTTCATTCATAGATGTGAGTGAATGGGACCCCACTACATTTTATTTTTGATAGCGGAAGCTAGAAGAAACTCATCTCAGCAGAGGTTGTCAAACAATTGGGATTGTCGACAACACCACACTCGTAACCATACAACATCGGGTGGCTTCGCCAGGGATGCAATATTCGTTTCATACAACAGTGTCAATTGTCATACAACATCCAACCCTTCAAGGATGAGGTATTATGTGATGTTTCTCCACTTGATGTATGTGATGTTCTCTTGGGCCAACCATATATGTGGAAGCACCATGTTGTTTATGAGTCTCAACCTCGTAGTGTCATTTCTTCTCTGGGTGTCATATGTAAAGAATACCAAAGGTAGTTCTAACTATTGTTCCACATAAATAATGCCACAAATTAGTATCTCATACTACAAAATTTAACTTCTTCACAATATGTTCAAAAGGTGAACAAAAAGATAATGCAACCACTACAACCTCGACCCAAGCACCTTCTATCCAACATAAGCACGTCGACAAGATTGCAGAAAAGTGAAAATATTCCTTGTGCACACAAGAATATCATTTAGCTATACTGGTTAAAAAGGTCCAACCTTTCCAACCACTTTTTCATGAAAAACTCAACAAGATAAGCAACACAACTTCTCCAACAAGGCAGTTAACTCATCAAGATGCAGATTCAACAAATGATTTTCCCTCTCCCCCGGGTACTCAATACAATGGATACAATTTATTCCTAAGGAGGAAAGACTAATCCAGGTGGATATCGATGGCCACCCAACTTTCAACCTGGCTCAAAACAATTTTCTGGCTATTTTGGTATTTTACTATTTTTAGCAGTTTTTAACTTCTGGGGCCATTTTGAGGGCCTAAATGAAGGTTTTTTGGGGATAGAGATTCTCAATGATAGTCAAAGGCT
>ML818831.1:54400-81725 GCA_009831015.1 Picea engelmannii
CGACAGGAAAAATATCACCTTAGCACTCCTTAAATCTCTCCCCCATGTCAAACATTGGTGGGAAACTTATTGGGAGAAAAGTTCCACAGAGGAGTCTGGAATATATTGGGTCGAGCCCACTTGGGATTTTTTGTGGATGCGGTAAGGAACAATATTACCCTATTGGCAAATATGAGGACCAATACATTAGATGGACCACACTGCAAATAGAGAGGGGCCAAGAAGTTCTGGAGTTCACCAATACCTTCCATACCTTGCGCATGAAGCTGGGTATCAAAGACTCTAAACGACATTTGGCTCTAAAATACTGTGGGGCTCTACACAGATACATCCAAACTGAAATGGATTTTTTGGACATTTCATCACTCAATACTGCTTATCGAAATGTTGTTAAAATCAAGAAGAAACTTAAGAACCAAAACAAACGGGATTTTGGGTCTGCAAATCTGCAACAACCAAAGTATGATAAATATGGCCCTAACAAACAGTCTCCTGAAAACCAGTCCAAGCCACATGAAAATAAGGCTCACGTGGAGACAAAGAAGGACACCGAAAAATGGTGCAATTTCGCTCAAAAAAAATCATTGGTGGCCGAGATCAAAGACAAGGAGTCGAACCCTGATTCATAATTTGATTCTAAAAATACTGGTAAAAGACATATCATTGACACAAACCCCACTTCTATTGTTGTGACTGTAAAAATTCAACCAAAAGAACCAACAGATCCTTAATAGGGGGAACACCTTTTTCATTCAAAGTTGTGGGTGAAGGGGACCTCACTGCATTTTATTGTTGATAGAGGAAGCCCTAAGAAACTAATCTCAATATAGGTCATCAAACAATTGGGATTTTGGACAACACCACACCCACAACCATACAACATCGAGTGGCTTCACCAAGGACGAGATATCCGTGTTAGCCAATAGTGTCAATTTTCATACGACATCCAACCCTTCAAGGATGAGGTATTATGTGATGTTTCCCCATAGGATGTATGTGATGTTCGCCTGGGCCAACCATATATGTGGAAGCGCCATGTTGTTCATGAGTCTCAACCCTGCAGTGTCATTGTTTATCTGGGGGTCATCTCTAAATAGTGCCGCAAGGTAGTATCTCATACTACAAAATTCATCTTCTTCACAATTTGTTCAAAAGGTGAACAAAAGGATACTGCAACCACTACAACCGCAACCCAAGCACCTTCTATCCAACTGAAGCAGGTTGAAAAGATTAAAGAAAAGTGTAAATATTCCTTCTCAACACAGGAATCTCATGTAGCCAAATTGTTTAAAAAGGTCCAACCCTTCTAGCCACATGTTCGTGACAACCTTCAATAAGCTAAGCAACGCAACTTCTCCAACAAAATAAACAACTCATCAAGATGCAGATTCAACAAACGCTTTTCCCTCTCGCCCGAGAACTCAATGCAATGGAGACAATTGTTTCCTAAGGAGGGAGGATTGATCTAGGTGGATATCAGTGGCCACACACCTTTTCCAACTAGATCAAAATAGTTTTCTGGCTGTTTTGGTAATTTACTATTTTTAGCAGTTTTTAACTTTCGGGGCCATTTTGAGGGCCTAAATGAATATTTTTTGGGATCGAGCTTATCAATGATGGATGAAAGTTTTGATTGAGTCCCCTAAATGAATCTATTCTACAATACCTTTCCAATGAGCTATCGTGCACCCTGAACGAAAATTGTCTGCCAAAGTTACGCCCACATGAAGTTGATACACAAAACTACCCAAAACGGGTTCCACAAAACTGCTGGATTTTCATCTTCCGCAGTTAGGATTATGGATTTTATTTATGATAAAAATTCCTTTGGAGGCTCATTGTAAAATCATCTTCTTGTGAATGCGAGTAGCAGACACATCTCTTCTCAGAGATAAGTTTCCACCATTCTAGCATACACATCATCGGCGCATATGCCATTGTTATTTTCGCGACCGCAACAATTCAACCAGAAGAACCAACAGATCCTGAAGAGGGGGGGTGCCTTTTTCATTCATAGATGTGGGTGAAGGGGGCCCCGCTACATTTTATTCTTGATAGTGGAAGAAAGAAGAACCTCATCTCAACAGAGGTCATCAAACTATTGGGATTGTCGACAACACCACACCCGCAACCATATAACATCAGGTGGCTTTTCCAGGGACGAGATCTTCGTATTAGCCAATAGTGTCGATTTTCATACGACATCCAACCCTTCAAGGATGAGATATTATGTGATTTTTCCCCACAGGATGTCTGTGATGTTCTCTTGGGCCAACCATATATGTGGAAGCACCATGTTGTTTATGAGTCTCGACCCCACAATGTTATTGTTTCTCTGGGGGGTCATATCTACAGAATACCAAAGGTAGTTATGACTACTATTCCACCTAAACAGTGCCTCAAGGTAGTATCTCATACTACAAAATTCAGCTTCTTCACAATTTGTTCAAAAGGTGAACAAAAGGATACTGCAATCACTACAACCTCGACCCAAGCACCTTCTATCCAACATAACCAGGTCGACAAGATTGCAGAAAAGTGCAAATATTCCTTCTTCACACATGCATCTCATGTATCCAAATTGGTTAAAAAGGTCCAACCCTTCCAACCACATGTTCATGAAAACCTTCAATAAGCTAAGAAATGAAACTTCTCCAACAAGGCAAGCAAATCATCAAGATGGAGATTCAAGAAACGATTTTCCCTCTCCCTCGGGCACTCAACACAATGGAAATCATTTCTTCCTATGGAGGGAGGATTGATCCACCTTTTTCAACTGGCTCAAAATAGTTTTCTGGCTATTTTGGTAATTTACTATTTTTCGCCACTTTTAACTTACGGTGCGATTTTGAGGGCCTAAATGAAGGTTTTTTGGGATCAATATTCTCAATGATATCTAAAGGCTCTTATTGAGCCCCCTAAATGAATCTCCTCAACGATACCTTTTCAACGATCTGTCATGTGCCCCAAACGGAGATTGTATGCCAAAGTTATGCCCCCGAGAAGTTGATACACCAAACTACCCAAAACGAGGTCCACACAGTTGTTGTCTTTTCATCTTTTGGGGTTAGGGTTTTGGATTTTATCTATGATAAAAAATGAATTTAGAGCCTCATTGTAAAATCATATTTTTGCAAATGAGAGTTGTAGACACATCTCTTCTCAGAGATAAGCTTCCACCATTCTAATGAGTCTTTCACGCTGTATTTTTACAGTCTTTGTACATTTTCTCTCATTAATAAACAAATTGTGTATTACTATATCTCTGTGTTTATGGTTTCATCTCTGATACATTTTTGTTATATTATTGGATATCCGAGATATCTCTGTTCATTTCTTTATTATATCTCCGCTCTCATTTCATGCCAAAAATAATCCAAATCAGTGGTATCAGAGCATGTCGCTCTTGATCATTTTTTTTTTTCAGTGCATGTCCCCGATGAGGTCAGAGTATAGCGAGTTTGGTCTTAATCTTGTATCTCTTGAATACAATCACTGTCGCACGCCCAAGAAACCCTCCATGGAAGAAGAAAATAAAAACGAGTGAGCAGACGATTCTATCAATCTGTTGCTTGAGCAAGTTCTCACGCGACAGAGGGACGAAATGATGGAGAATTGTTCCCACATCCTTCAATGCCTCATGATAGAAACAAACACATCTTCATCAATAACCACTTTGGAAGCACCTCTCCTTTCAAGGTACAGGTTAATTTTGATATTCTGATATTTGAAGGTCAAATGGATACAGATGCCCTAGACAAATGGTTAAATCTGTTAGAAGTTTATTTATCTGTTCATAATTTTTTCGACAGAGAAATATCACCTTCTCACTCCTTTAATCTCTCCCCCATGTCAAACATTGGTGGGAAACTTACTGGGAGGAAAGTTCCACAGAGGAGTCTGGAATATATGGGGTCGAGCCCACTTGGGATTTTTTTGTGGATGCAATAAAAGAACAATATTACCCTTTTGGAAACTATGAGGACCAGTACATGAGATGGACCACACTGTGGAAAGAGAGGGGCCAAGAAGTTCTAGAGTTCACTAATACCTTCCATACCTTTTGCACCAAGCTAGGTATCAAAGACTCTGAATGAAATTTGGTTTTGTTATATCGTGGGGCTCTACACAGATACACTCAAATTGAAATGGATTTTCTTGACATCTCATCACTCGGTGTTTCTTATCGATATGCTGTTAAAATCGAGAAGAAATTTAAGCACCAAAACAAACAGGATTTTGGGTTTGTAAATATGCAGCAAAAAAAAATATGATAAATACGACCCTAATAAATAGTCTCCCAAAAACTAGTCCAAGCCACAGGAAAAGAAGGGTCACGGGAAGAAAAAGGACACCGAAAAATGGTGTGATTTCCACAAAACCCCCTGGCACAACACCGAGGAATGTCGCGCAAAAAAATCATTGGTGGTCGAGATAAAAGACAAGGAGCCGAACCCTCATTCATAATCTGATTATGAAAATATTGGTTCAAGATAGATCATCGATGCAAACCCCACTGCTATTGTTGTGACCGTAACAATTCAACCAGAAGAACCAACAAATCCTGAAGACGGGGCGCACCTTTTTCATTCACAGATATGGGTTAAGGGGACCTCGCTGCATTTTATTGTTGATAACGAAAGCCAGAAGAACCTCATATTAGTAGAGGTCATCAAACAGTTTGGATTGTCGACAACACCACAAACCCAACCATACAACATCGGGTCGCTTCTCCAGGGAAGAGATATCCATGTCAGCCAATGGTTTTGATTGTCATATGACATCCAACCCTTTAAATATGAGGTATTATGTGATGTTTCCCCACTGGATGTATGTGATGTTCTCTTGGGCCAACTATATATGTGGAAGCACCATGTTGTTTATGAGTCTCGACCCCGCAGTGTCATTGTTTCTCTAGGGGGTCATCTCTAAAGAATACTAGAGGTAGTTCCGACTACTATTCCACCTAAATAGTGTCGCAAGGTAGTATATCATACTACAAAATTCAGCTTCTTCACAATATGTTCAAAATTTGAACATAAGGATACTACAACCACTATAGCCTTGGCCCAAGCACCTTCTATCCAACAAAAGCATGTCGACAAGATTGCAGAAAAGTATAAATATTACTTTTGCACATAGGCATCTCATGTAGCCAAAATAGTTAAAAAGTTCCAACCCTCCCAACCACATGTTAGTGACAACCTTCAACAAGCTAAGCAACACAACTTCTCCAACAAGGAAAGCAACTCATCAAGATGCAGATTCAACAAACACTTTTCCCTCTCCCCCAAGTACTCAACACAATAGATACCATTGCTTCCTAAGGAGGGATGATTTATCCAAGTAGATATTTGTGGCCACCCACCTTTTCCAACTGGCTCAAAACAATTTTTTGGCTATTTTGGTAATTTACTATTTTTAGCAGTTTTTAACTTCCGAGTCCATTTTGAGGGCCTAAATGAAGGTTTTTTGGGATTGAGCTTCCCAATTATAGTTGAAGGCTCTAATTTACCCCCCTAAATGAATATCCTCGATGATACATTTCCAATGAGATATCGTGCACCCCAAACGAAGATCGTATGCCAAAGTTACGCTCCCAGGAAGTTGATACACCAAACTATCCAAAACAGGGTCCACAAAGCTGTTGGATTTTCATCTTTCGCGGTTAGGGTTTTGGATTTTATTTATGATAAAAAATCCTTTGGAGCTTCATTGTGAAATCATCTTCTTGTGAATGAGAGTAGCAGACACATCTCTTCTCAGAGATAAGCTGCTACCATTCTAGTGAGTCTTTCACTCTGTATTTTTATAGTCTTTGTACATTTCTCTCATTAATAGAAAATTGTATATTACTATATCTCTGTGTTTATGGTTGCATCTATGATACATTTTTGTTATATTATTGGATATCCTATATATATCTGTACATTTATTTATTATATCTCCGCTCTCATTTCGTGCCAAAAATAATCCGGATCAGTGGTATCAGAGCAGACTTCTCTTGATCATTTTTTTTTTCAGTGCATGCCCCCGATGAGGTCCGAGTATAGAAATTTGGGTCTTGAGCTTGTCTCTCTTGAATACAATTGCTCTTGCACACCCAAGAAACCCTCCATGGCAGAAGAAAATAAAAATGATGGAGATACGATTATATAAATTTGGTGCTTGAGCAAGCTCTCACGCGAAAAATGGACGAAATGATGGAGAATTTTTCCCACATCCGTCAATGAATCCCGATAGAAACAGACACATCTTCTTCAAAAAACCACTTTGGAAGCACCTCTCCTTTCAAAGTGCATTTTAATTTTTATATTCCCGTATTTGAAGGTCAGATAGATGTGGATGCCCTAGACAAATGGTTAAATTTGTTAGAAGGTTATTTCTCTATTCATAATTTTTTCAACAGGGAAAATATCACCTTCGCACTCCTTAAATATCTCCCCCGTGTAAAAAATTGGTGGGAAACTTACTAGGAGCAAAGTTCCACAGAGGATTCTGGAATATATGGGGCTGAGCCCACTTGGGAGTATTTTGTGGATGCGGTAAATGAACAATATTACCCTGTTGGCAACTATGAGGACCAGTACATGAGATAGACCACACTGCGACAAGAGAGGGGCCAAGCAATTCCTGAGTTCACCAATACCTTCCATAGCTTGCACACCAAGATGGGTATCAAAGACTCTGAACGATATTTGGTTCTGAAATACCGTGGGGCTCTACACAGATACATCCAAACTGAAATGGATTTTCTGAACATCTCATCACTCAGTTCTGCTTATCGATATGCTGTTAAAATCGAGTAGAAATTTAAGCACCAAAAACAAAGGAGATTTTGGGTCTGCAAATCTGAAACAACCAAAGTATGATAAAGAAGACCCTAACAAACAGTTTCCCGAAAACCAGTCCAAGCCACAGGAAAAGAAGGGTCACGTGAAGACAAAGAAGGACACCGAAAAATGGTACGATTTGCACAAAAGACCCTGACACAACACCGATGAATGTCTCTCAAATTAGTCATTGGTAGACGAGATCAAAGACAAGGAGCCAAACCCTGATTTAGAATTCAATTTTGAAAATACTGGTAAAAGACAGATCATCGACATAGACTCCACTTCTATTTTCGCGACTGCAACAATTCAAACAGAAGAACCAATAGATCCTGAAGAGGGGGAGAAACTTTTTCATTAACAGATGTGGGTGAAGGGAACCCCACTGCATTTTATTATTGATAGTGGAAGCCATAAGAACCTCATCTTAACAAAGGTCATCAAACAATTGAGATTGTCGACAACACCACATCCGCAAGAATACAACATCGGGTGTCTTCGCGAGGGATGATATCTCTGTGTCAGCCAACAATGTCGATTGTCATATGACATCCAACCCTTCAAGGATGAGATATTATGTGATCTTGCCCCACTGGATGTCTGTGATATTCTCTTGGGACAACCATATATGTTGAAGCGCCATGTTGTTTATGTGTCTCGACCCCACAGTGTCATTGTTTCTCTGGGGGGTCATCTCTAAAGAATAAAAGAGGTATTTTTGACTACTGTTCCACCTAAACAGTTCTACAAGGTAGTATCTCATACTACGAAATTGAGTTTCTTCGCAATATGTTCAAAAGGTTACTGTAACCACTACAGCCTCGGCCCAAGCACCTTCTATCCAACATAAGCAGGTCAACAAGATTGAAAAAGAGTGTAAATATTCCTCCTGCACACATGCATCTCATGTAGCCAGACTGGTTAAAAAGGTCCAACCCTTCCAACCACATGTTCATGATAACCTTCAACAAGCTAAGCAATGCAACTTCTCCAACAAGGCAAGCAACTCATCAAGATGCAGATTCAACAGATGATTTTCCCTCTCCCCAGAGAACTCAAAGAAATGGAGACCATTGCTTCCTAAGGAGGGAATATTGATCCAGGCAGATATCTATGGCCACCCACCTTTTCCAACTGGCTCAAAACAATTTTTTGGCTATTTTGGTAATTTTCTATTTTTAGCACTTTTAACTTCTGGGGCCATTTTGAGGGTCTAAATGAAGTTTTTTGGGATCGATCTTCTCAGTGATAGTTAAAGGCTTTGATTGAGCCCCCTAAATGAATTTCCTCGATGATACCTTTCCAACAAGCTATCGTGCGCCCCAAACAAAGATCGTATGCCAAAGTTACGCCCCGAGAAGTTTATACACCAAACTAACCAAAATGAGGTCCACAAAACTGTTGGCTTTTCATCTTCCCGGGTTAGGGTTTTGGATTTTCTTTATGATAAAAATTCCTTTGGAGCCTCAGTTTAAAATAATATTCTTGCAAATGCGAGTAGCAGACACATCTCTTCTCAGAGATAAGCTTCCACCATTCTAGCGAGTCTTTCACTCTATATTTTTACAGTCTTTGTACATTTTTGCTCATTAATAGAAAATTGTGTATTATTGTTTCTCTGTGTTTATGGTTGCATATTTGATACATTTTTGTTATATTATTGGATATATGAGATATCTCTGTACATTTATTTATTATATCTCCTCTCTCATTTCGTGCCGAAAATAATTCGACTCAGTGGTATCAGAGTTGGTTGCTCTTGATTTTTTTTTATTTTTTATTTTTTTTTCAATAATTTCAGTGTATGTCCCCGACAAGGTCCGAGTATAGAAAGTTGGGTATCGATCTTGTCTCTCTTGAATAAAATCACTTTATCACGCCCAAGAAACACTCCATGGTAGAAGAAAATAAAAACGATGTAGCAGACGATTCTATCAATTTGTTACTTGAGCAATCTCTCACGTGACAAAGGGACGAAATGATGGAGAATTTTTTCCACATCCTTCAATGCCTCTCAATAGCAACAAGTGCATATTCATCACACAACCACTTTGGAAGCACCTCTCCTTTCAAGGTACATGTTAATTTTGATATTCTCGTATTTGAAGGTCAGATAGATGCAGATGCCCTAGACAAATGGTTAAATCTGTTAGAAGGTTATTTCTCTATTCATAATTTTTTTGACAGGGAAAAGATCACCTTCGCACTCCTTAAATCTCTCCCCCATGTCAAAAATTGGTGGGAAAATTACTGGGATCAAATTTCCACAGAGGAGTCTGGAATATATGGGGTCGAGCCCACTTGGGATTTTTTTATGGATGCGGTAAAGGAAAATTATTACCTTATTGGAAACTATGAGGACCAGTACATGAGATGGACCACACTACGGCAAGAGAGGGGCCAAGAATTTCTATAGTTCACCAATACCTTCCATACCATGCGCACTAAGCTGGGTATCAAAGACTCCGAACGAAATTTGGTTCTGAAATACCGCGGGGCTCTACACAGATACATCCAAACTGAAATGGATTTTCTCGACATCTCATCACTCAGTGCTGCTTATTGATATGTTGTTAAAATCGAGCAGAAATTTAAACACCAAAACAAATGGTATTTTAGGTCTACAAATCTAGAAAAACTAAAGTATGATAAAGATGATCCTAACAAAAAGTTTCCCGAAAACTAGTCCAAGCCACAAGAAAAGAAGGGTCATGGGAAGACAAAGAAGGACACCGAAAAATGGTGCAATTTCCAAAAAAATTGTTGGCACAACATCGAGGAATGTCGCTCAAAACAGTCATTGGTGGTTGAGATCAAAGACAAGGAGTCGAACCCTCATTCAGAATCTGATTCTGAAAATACTGGTAAAAGAAAGATCATCGACGCAGACCCCACTACTATTGTCGTGACCACAACAATTCAACCATAAGAACCAACAGATCCAGAAGAGGGGAAGTGCCTTTTTCATTCATAGATGTGGGTGAAGGGGACCCCGCTGCATTTTATTGTTGATAGCGGAAGACAGAAGAACCTCATATCAAAAGAGGTAGTGAAACAGTTGGGATTGTTAACAACACCATACCTGCAGCCATACAACATCGGGTAGCTTCGCGAGGGATGAGATCTCCGTGCCATCCAACAGTGTTTATTGTCATACGACATCCATCCCTTCAAGGATGAGGTATTATGTGATGTTTCTCCAGTGTATGTATGTGATGTTCTCTTTGGCCAACCATATATGTGGAAGCACCATGTTGTTTATGAGTCTCAACCCCGCAGTGTCATTGTTTCTCTGGGGGGTCGTATCTGCAGAATATCAGAGGTGGTTCTGACTACTGTTCCACCTAAACAATGTCGCAAGGTAGTATCTCACACTACAAAATTCAGCTTCTTCACAATCTGTTCAAAAGGTGAACATAAGGATATTGCAACCACTATAGCCTCGACCCAAGCACCTTCTATCCAACAAAAGCAGGTCAATAAGATTGCAGAAAAATGTAAATATTCCTTCTGCACATAGGCATATCATGTAGCCAGACTGGTTAAAAAATTCCAACCCTTCCAGCCACATGTTCGTGACAGCCTTCAACAAGCCAAGCAATGCAACTTCTTCAAGAAGGCAAGCAAATCATCATGATGCATATTCAACAAACGTGTTTCCCTCTCCCTCGGGCACTCAACACAATGGAGACCATTGCTTCCTAAGGAGGGAAGATTGATTCAAGTGGATATCAGTGGCCACCCACCTTTTTCGACTGGCTCAAAACAACTTTCTGACAATTTTGGTAATTTACTATTTTTAGCAGTTTTTAACTTCCGGGGCCATTTTGAGGGCCTAAATGAATGTTTTTTGGGATCAAGATTCTCAATTGTTAGAAAAACAGGATCACAGAGCAATAAAGTAAAAAAAATGTGGAAATAAAATAGAGAAGATACACAATACAATAGAGACACATATATACATGGTTCACCCAGTGTGGGCTACGTCCACCAGAGAAATTTTCAGGTCCTTCCTTTATTATTATCCAACAAATGAAGGGATACAACCTACAACAAAACCACTGTAACTTCCTCTTCTTTCTCTCACAATATCCTCTCTCAGAATACAATATTCGCTATGATACATAGTCGCAATACATTTCCCTCACAAAAGAGGGTTTCCTTCTAGGGAAAAAAACCTTAACATAACTTATACCATTAGATCTGTGCCCTCATAATGAACGGTCTAGATTTACAATGAAATTACAATATACATTTACAAGACAATTTTTCCTTCGGGGGTAACCCCCCGCTGCACTCCCCTGCGTGGATGAGTGTACATTCTTCTGGGGTGTAAAGTCTTCATGGGGGAAGATAATCAGGTTCCACAACCAACAATATCCCACTTGGAGACTAATCTCAACAACTCCACCACTATTGTATCGGATGGACTATGAACCTTCTTGGACCTGGAAAATTTCTCATCTTCAGCTTCATGCTTGAAGACCAACTGAAACTGAGTAAGAAATCAATTTCTCCCTGGTTAATCCCTTTGTTAACATGTCTGCAGGATTCTGGCTAGTGTGTATCTTTTCCAATTTCAAATGTCCATATTCCAAGACAAATCGTATGAAATGGTACCTCAGTTGTATATGCTTAGTCTTTTAATGGAAGGTTGAGTTATTTGCAAGATGAATGGCACTGTCACTATCACAGTACAACCTACTATTCTCTTGCTTCTTTCCCAATTCCTCCATAAACCTCTATAACCAAATCATTTCTTTACTAGCCTCTGTATAAATAACATACTTTGCTTCTATTGTTGAAAGTGAAACAACGTTTTGTAGTTTCAAAATCCAACTTACTATTGTTCCACCTATAGTAAAAACATACCCTATGGTGCTCCTCTTGCTATCTTTATCACCTACCATATCTGAATCAAAATATCCATGTAGAAAAGTGTTTGAACCTCCAAAACATAATGCATGAGTAACAATACCTCTCAAATACCTGAGAATCCACTTTACTGCCTCCCAATGTTCTTTACCTGGATTGTTCATATACCTGCTCACAACTCCCACTGCATGTGGAATATCCGGTCTTGTGCAAACCATCACATACATCAAGCTGCCAACTGTTGATGAATAAGGGACCCTGGACATGTATTCTATCTCCTCATATGCATTGGGACACATTTCCTTAGTTAATTTGAAATGGATGGCCAAAGGTGTGCTAACTGGTTTTTCATTCTTCATTCTAAACCTCTCCAACACCTTCTCTATGTACTCACCCTGAGACAATGTCAATTTGCAATTTTTCCTACCTCTTGTTATTCTCATGCCAAGGATTTTCTTTGCAGCACCCAAATCCTTCATCGTAAATGAATTAGCTAATTTCTTCTTGAGCACATTTATATCCTGCATATTTAGACCTTGCAAAAATCATGTCATCTACATACAATAGCAAGATAATATAACTTCCATTTTCTATCTTTTTAAAATAAACACAGTGATCCGAATGACATCTACTATAACCCTGTTATGTCATAAAACTGTCAAACTTCAAATACCGTTGCCTTGGAGCTTGCTTTAGGCCATACAGTCTCTTATTCAACATGCATACCAAATTCTCCTTCCCTTTGACCTCATACCCCTGTGTCTTTTGCATATAAATCTCTTTCTCCAAATCCCCATGGAGAAAAATTGTTTTTACATCTAACTGTTCAAGAGGAAAATCTTCTACTGCCACAAGACTTAAACTAGTCCTAATTGAATTCATTTTAACAACATGACAAAATATTTCATCAAAATCTATACCTTTCTTTTGTGCAAACCCCTTTACAACAAGTCTAGCCTTGTACCAATTTTTCCCTCCATCTTCTTCCTTCAACTTGTAAACCCATTTATTCTGCAATACTCTTTTTCTTGCAGGAAATTGAACCAAATCCCAAGTATGGTTGTTTACCAAGGAATGCATTTCCTCTTTCATTCCCACTTCTTTTTGGTGTCTACCTGCATTGTCTCTTCATAACATTCTAGTTCACTAGAATTAATCAACAATACATAATACAATGAAGGAGAGTATTGTTAAGGGGGTCTACTTAACCTGGTAGATCTTCTAACAACACTTGCAGGAGTTTGAGGTACCTATTGCTCATGTTGTTGTACATTTTGATTTTCCGGTTCCTTTGGAATTTCTTTTTCAGTGATCTCATCAAGCACTATGTATTCTGGTTTTTCTTTTTCCCGTCTCTTTCCCTGCAGCTGATCTTTGTACATGAACTTCTCATTGAATATGACATTTCTACTCCTAATGATTTTTTAATTTTCATAATCCCATAAGCGATAACCAAAATCATTAACATTGTATCTAATAAAGGTACACTTCTTGGATTTTGCCTCAATATTTTTTCTATTTTCTTTATCAATATGGACAAATGCTTCACAACCGAAAGTATTCAAAAAAGAATAGTTTACCTTTTTACCTATCCATGCCTCCTCTGGAATTCTACCATCCAAAGAGCTTGAAGGTCCTATGTTTATTAAGTAAACAAAAGTATCTACAACATCTGTCCAGAACTGTAATGGAAAACCAACATGCAATCTCATACTCCTTTCACGCTCCGTGATTGTCCTGTTCATCCTTTCCGACACGCCATTTTCTTGTGGTGTTCTTGGAACTGTCTTCTCTCTACGAATCTGATGGTATGAACAATAATCATCAAACTCCTTGCTACAATATTCACCTCCATTATCTGATCTGAGACACTTCAACCTTTTTCTTGTCTCATTCTCAACCAAAGATTTCAATTTCTTAAAAGTATAAAAAACATCATATTTTTGTCGAATGCAATAAACCCAAGTTTTTCTAGTTGCATCATCAATAAAAGTAACATAATAACAAGATCCACCAAGAGATGATACATGAGTTGGTCCCCATACATATGTATGCCCAAGCTCTAACCGTTCACTCTTTTTTTCTTTTCTAACTTTGAGAGGTCTGAATCTCTTATGTTTTCCATAAACACAATGCTTACAGAAGTCCAAATCAATTTGTTTAAGATCTGGCAACAAATTTCTTTTGTGAAGTATCTACATCCCCTTATCACTCATGTGTCTAAGCCTATGATGCCACAGTGTTGTATCCACTCCTGTAGAAGCTAAAGAGATATAAGAGTCAATATTTCCTGTACAAAAATACAATGTACCTACCTTCTCTCCTTTTGCTATCACCAATGATCCTTTGGTGACCTTCCACAACTTATGTGTAAATATGGATATACAACCTTGACTTTCCAACTGTGCTGTTGAAATTAGATTTTTCCTTAGATCTAGAACATGTCGTACCTCTTTCAACAACAATTGGTTTCCATTGCTTTGTTTTATTTTTACCTTTCCCATTCCAACAATTTTGCATGGTGAAACATCACCCAAAAGAACCTGTCCAAAATTTCCTTGAACATAATCTAGAAAATGTTTCCTATGGGGTGTGGCATGAAATGAAGCCCCTGAATCTACCACCCAAGACTCAGAAATATTATCTACAAAAGAATCAAAGCATCTTGTAACACATCACCTGTTACATTTGCTTCCTGATTTTTCTCCTGTTGTTCATCTCTTTGTTTCTTTGGAGATCTGCAGTCTTTCTTTAGATTTCCTTTCTTCCCACAATTCCAACACTCTATCTTTCCAATTCTGGATTTGGATCTGCCCTTTCTATAATTCCCTCGGTTCCCTAATCCCTTTCATCTATCCTTTTGTCTTCCTCTTTTCTCCATTTTCAACGCATTACCTGATGTCTCACCTGTTCTTTTCCATCACATTTTATCACTAAGGATAACACCAACAACATCATCAAATTTTAAAGTATTTGAACTAGAGACAGAGTTACTTACAACCATGAACAAGCCATTCCAACTTTATGGAAATGAGAACAATATTAGAAGAGCCTTGACCTCATCATAAAAGTCCACTTTTACARAACTTAGTTGATTAGTAACCGTATTAAATGCATTTAAATGATCTGCAACAGACCCACCTTCTGACATATTCATATTAAATAATCTCTTCATTAGACATACGTTATTGGACGACGAGGGTTTTTCATACAATTTAGCCAATGCRTCCATCAAATCCTTCGTTGTTTTTTCTTTCAAAATATTGAAAGCCAYTGACGCTATCAAGCTCAGTCGTATCGTTCCTAGAGAMTTTCTGTCAAGAATCTCCCATTCTTCATCCTTCATTGTCRTTGACTTCTTTTCTATTCTGCCCAATGGTAGGAATAGATCCTTCTAATATAAATAATCTTCCATCTGCATCTTCCATAAATGGTAGTATTGGYCGTTAAATTTCTCGACCCTAAACTTGCCATCTTCCACCATTGCTCCCACTCGAGCCAGGAACCCTCTTTTCYTGYGAGTTACCTTTCGCTTTRATACCAGTTGTTAGAAAAATAGGATCACAAAGAAATAAAATAAAACAAATGCATAAATAAACACAAAAGATACATAATACAATAGAGACACAGATATACGTGGTTCACCCAGGGTAGGCTATGTCCACTAGATAAATTTCCAGGTCTTTTCTTTATTATTATCCAACAAATGAAGGGATACAACCTACAAAAAAACCGTTGTAACTTCCTCTTCTTTATCTCACAATATCCTCTCTCATAATACAATATTCACTATGATACATAACCGCAATACATTTCCCTCATAAAAGAGGGTTGCCTTCTAGGGAAAGAAACCCTAACATAACTTATATCGTTAGATCTATGACCTTATAATGAAAGGTACAAATTTACAATGAAATTGCAATATACATTTACAAAGAAATTTTTACTTTTGGGGTAACCCCCCCTGCACTCTCCCGCGTGGACGAGTGTACATTCTTTTGGGGTGTAAAGTCTTCATGGGGTATAAACACGGTTGAAAACAAATACCTCTAAATCAGGAAGATAATCAGGTTCCACAACCAACATCAATGATAGAAAAAATATCTACCTGAGGCCCCTAAATCAATATCCTCGACGATACCTTTCCAACGAGCTATCATGCACCCTAAACGAAGATCATCTGCCAAAGTTACGGCCCTGGGAAGTTGATACACCAAACTACCCAAAACAGGGTCCACAAAACTGTTGGCTTTTCATATTCCGCGGTTAGGGTTTTGGATTTTATTTATGATAAAAAGGCCTTTGGAGCCTCATTGTAAAATCATATTCTTGCGAATGCGAGTAGCAGACACATCTCTTCTCAGAGATAAGATGCCACCATTCTAGCGAGTCTTTCACTCTGTATTTTTACAGTCTTTGTACATTTTCGCTCATTAATAGAAATTTGTGTATTACTATATCTATGTGTTTATGGTTGCATCTCTGATATATTTTTGTTATATTATTGGATATCTGATATATCTCTGTACATTTATTTATTATATCGATGCTCTCATTTCGTTCCAAAAATAATCTGGATCAGTGGTATCAGAGCAAGCTGCTCTTGTCATTTTTTTTTCAGTGCATGTCCTGACTATTGAAAAGTCAACAAGAAACATGTGTCTAATTTACTTTTCCCTTAAATAAATTAGACAATACATATTAATCTACTATTTCATTCATAACTGAGTGAGTTGGATTTGCAACAAAATTATAAGTGTAGTTAAGTGAGTTAAGATCAGTTGTACTAGTTATAACTAAACATGCACTAGTGAGAGTTCAGTTAATCAGTGAACTCACATGCAACTGAAGATTCACCACGGTTAACTACATGCATGTCAGATCCAGTGGAGACCCAGTTGAGATAACAGGTGAAAGGGATAGTTTGGCTATCAGTTGTGATTTGATCACACATGCAGTGGATATGCTTGTGAGCATGTGCAAACTAGGCAATTCAAAAGATGACCGATTGTGAGAATTCAAATTACAGAGATTGTGCAGAGGAGGCAAGATGTCTAGACACAAGAATTGGCACATGTATTTGTTGATTTGTGTATGATAGTGTGAGACGATTGTATTATACTAAGAGCTCTTGGATTAGAGTTTTGTATGAGATTGTTTCATGATTCATGATATACATAATATATGATAGTGGGGTTTTTAGCTTTACACTTTCCCAGAAAAACTTATGTGTTATGTGTTCTTGATATTTCACTTTGTGATTGCGGTTGTGATCGTGGTTTGATTTTCCATAAGAATAATAGTAGAAGTGATTCTATATTTAACAGTGGCGTAAATTGTTAGATCAGGAGAATCGCAGAAAATACTTAATTTGTATTGAAATTTCTACATGGTATCAGAGCCACGGAGGCCACGGAGCTACGAAAGTGAGGTGCGAACATAATTCCATTCTCGCAAGTCTCGTCTCTAGTAGGATACGAACTTTAGTACTGAAGACTATGCTTAGTTCTCAAAGGATAAATTATTGCACCCTAGACAAAGAAGAGGTGTGAACTTCAAGGTGATTCTCGCGGGATGCTTAAGGGAGAAGTGCGAACTCCCCTCACCCTGCAGTGCATTATAGTGTGAACTTCCTAGGCAAGTTCGTAGGTTGCACATAGGCAGGGTGTGAACTTCCCTCAGACTACTCTCAGGTGGAGTGCGAAACTCCCAGGGAAGAGGGATTGCAACAGTTGAGTTTTGGTGGTTGGATAACATTCGAATTTGCAAGATTTTCTTGGTGCGACAGTTGATTCAAGATCAAAATGTCTTTCATTGGCTTGAGGTTGGAGTATGCACTCGAGGGCAACTCAAACTACATTGCTTGGAAGGACAGGATGGAGGCAGTACTTGAAGACAATGGCTTGAAGGATTACAATGACAGAGATGTTCTTAAGCCGGATGCGACAGACACTGCAAATCTTGATGCATGGAAAAAGAAAGTGGCAAAGGCGAGGAGGATTCTTTTGGAGGGAGTACGAGACCACATTGTCTCAAGTCTCCATGGGAAAACCACACCACATGCAATGTGGAAGGTTTTGACGGATTTGTTCCAAAACAGTAGCAACCATAGGAAATTGGCGCTCAAAGATAAACTCAGGAAGATCAATATGGAGAAGGGCGACACCATTCCAAAATATATCACGAAGTTTTTCCAATGTCGGGATGAGCTTGGAAGTGTGGGAATAACAGTCGTTGTTGATGATTTGGTGAGCTTGTCTCTCCTAGGACTTCCCAATAGTTGGCACAGTTATCAAGACTCTGTCAATGGAAGGGAAAAATTGTCAGATTGGGAATGACTATGGTCGGATCTAGTGCAAGAGGAGTTTAGGCGGAACACCAGAGATGGATCTTCATCAAAGCGTGATGATGAAGAGGATTGTGCTTTGACTGCAAATGCAAGGAAAGAGAAAGGGAATAAATTCCATCCAAAATCCGAGTCTAAAGTCAAGAAGTTGGATTTGTCCAAAGTGAAGTGTTTTCACTGTCACGAACATGGGCATCTCGCTACTAACTGTCCACGGAAGAGGAAGAATAAGATGGTTGATGGAGCTACTAATTAAAGTCAAAAGTATTAGATTGATTAAAGTTGAGATTATAGAGTTTATTCTCTAACCCAGTTTTTTGTCAAGAAATCATATTATCTTAGTACATAGGACAGGTTGAATAAAATACTTGTCATCATGAGTGAAGGAGACTCAGAAGAAAAGAAACACACCCATTCTTGAGGACAAGACTTTGGGTTCCATGTTTGATTAATTAAATTGATAAGATTCAAATTTACACATACCAGGTTTGATAATTGCTAAACATTATAGTTGTAATAGCAAACTTTGAAATCATTTACTAGATATAACTAAAATCTCCTCTAGGAGAAACTTCTTGTTTTGTTTCTAGGTTACCATGGAGGAATGATTGATCACAACACTATAAGAGTGTTTCTCTCATTCCTTATTATTGTATTTATTACTTTTTACCCTTGTTTCAGACAGGTCACAAGTGATAGCTCTAAAGGAGATACTGTGATGATTGTTCTCTCTATTGTTTTATTATTATTATAAAGAGTATTATTCATGTTTGTTAGTTCTCCCTTATTGTTCTTGTTATGGTAGGTCATAGGTGATAACCTTGAAGGGAGATATAGTGATGGTTGTAGATAAAACATATTAGATGAAACATGAAGCAGACTATCCAAGATGTATACATGACCGTATAGATCCATGTACTGATGAATAAGAAGAAGAAGAAGAAGTTACTTTTTCTAGATGACAGTACAAATCCTTCTAGTGCAGTCGATCACTCTTCAGATCATTAGGAAGAGTTAGTAGAGCCAGAAGGGCCTACCCAGAATCAATGAAGTAACCATGAAGAGACCATCACGGTCCCATAACACTTTGCATGACACAAATCCATATAGCATTAATGTGCCATAATGGAGGGAGAGAATGGCTCCAAATATTATATAGACTTAGAGGGAGTCAAGCTTTAGAGGGAGCATGGAGACTCAGAGTGAGTCTGATCTCAGAGAGGATCATATGGGAAAAAGATAAATCTTCCTAAACAGATAGACAGATTCCATGAGTTGAGAACAATAGATCGTAGCTTCAGAGACTTATAGGAGATGTGAAATCTCCTGGGAAGATTCCCTTATTTCAATGACAGAGGAGGAATCCAATCAGAAGGACTGAGATACGGATTTGTCCTTAAGACCATAAGGGGATTCAGTGGTTACTTCCAATATTGATCTAACATATCAAGCATGTTGCAGATAATAGTGTACAAAGCTTTGTTTGTGTCCAGAGGATTATCCCAGCAAGAGGGAGAAGACTATGACAAGACACTTTCTCCAGTAATCAAAGAAATAGTTCCAGTGTTCGTAAAGACAGTCAAAACAACCATGATTCTGATACACTATGAGATTCAGAGTGAGCAGTCCATGTATTTGAGATTGAGTTACCTCCATGAAAGAAGAAAAAATACCTTCAGTATCAGTTATTGAGCCACTCTTAGTTTTAGATGAAGTTGTTGCCATGATAGAATATAATAGCTACTCTCAGCTACAGTGAGAATAGAGCAGTCATTCTCAACTTCAAAAATAGCAGTTGCAAGTGCAAAGTCTTGGTTCCAGAAGGAACAGTTGTAGAAAAAGTAGAAGACATACTCTCACGAAGTGAGACAAATGATGATTTGTAGAAAGAACATAGAACCAACATATGATTATGCAGATTGAGTTGCAACTGAGCAAGTGCACTAGGTTGGTACAATGTGATTTGAAAAATATTTTTCGAGGTACACGACAAGAAAACTCATGTCTACAAGTTGAAGCAAGATCCAAGAGCTTGGTATAGAAGGATTGATAGTTTTATGATGAGCTTAGGCTTTACCAAGAGTAAATTGTATCCCAACCTTTACTTCAAGATTAAGAATGATGGACCAGTTATATTATTTCTATACGTGAATAACTTATTCTTGACAGATGAAGGAAAGCTCATCACAGATTATAAGAAGAATCTTTTTGTTGAATTTGAAATGAAGGACCTAGGCACGATGCACTATTTCTTAGGTCTTGAAGTATGGCAAAGCCCAAAAGAGATTTTTATTAATCAAGGAAAGTATGATGTGAAAATTCTGAAGAGATTTGACATGATGGAATGTAGAGCCATGTGTACTCCTATGGAGATGAATCTGAAGTTATTGGTTGATACTTCGTCAGAAATAGTTGATGTTACTCTATACAGACAGGTGATTGATTCGTTGATGTATCTGACGAACACCAGACCAGGTATATGCTTTGTTGTGAATACCTAGAGTCGGTATCTAGTGGATCCTAGATGTGTCCACCTTGTATCTACAAATCATGTGTTGAGATACCTTAAGGGTACGTTGGACTATGGCCTTTCTTATACTGGAGATTGTGACTTCAGATTGTATGGATATACTGATTCATATTGGGTTGGAAGTGCTTCAGACAGAAAAACCACTTCAGGATGTTGTTTCAGTTTGAGGTCAACCATGACTTCGTGGCAAAGAAGAAAGCAATCCAGTATTTCTCTCAGCACGGAAAAAGTGAAGTACATTGCAGCATGTTCCTCCAGTTGTGAAGTCGTATGGCTTCGGAAGTTGTTGACAGGTTTGTTCGATATGGAGATGAAAGTTACCATGATTCTATGTGATAACCAGAGTTGCATAAAGATGAAAAAGAACCTAGTGTTCCATGATAAGAAGAAGCACATAGATATATGGTATCACTACATTCATGACATGGTGTAGAAGGGAGTTGTAAAGCTCCAATATGTTGGCACAGATCGACAATTTGCAGATGTGTTAACTAAGCCTTTGTCTCGTGTGAAGTTTGAGTACTTCTTATACAATCTTGTTGTTGTTCGAAAGGACCTCCCTCGAAAGGGGGAGTGATGTTGATGATATTGTGGTATCCTGACCAACAATGGGTAGCTCAGTTAGGATTTTGTATCCTAGGGGATTGATCATCCCTAGACAGATCTCGAAGGTCTGGTAAGGACAGTCTGTCAGAGTACCTTTGCATGTATATGCCAATTGTGGTCAGTAGTGGTATCTTAGTTAAGATTTTATATCCTAGGGAATCTTATGATTCCTGGGTAGATCTCAAAGGTCCGGTAAGGACGGTCTATCAGAGTATCATGTGGTAACTTGTTAGGATTTTATATCTTAGGGAATCTTATGATTCATGGGAAAATCCCGAAGGTTCGGTAAGGACGGTTTGTCAGAGTACCACAGATGTTGTTTTTGATGCACCTACCTCATTTTGTTGCCACATATAGATGATGACGTTCCAGTTTCGTGTTGTTGATGATGTTGTTCTAGCTTTATGTTATTGATGTTGATGTTCTAGCTTCGTGTTGTTGATGTTGTTGTTCCAACTTCGTGTTATTGATGTTGATGTTTCAGCCTCTTGTTGTTGATGATGACGATGATGTTAATCCATCTCTGTGTTGCAGATGATGGTGATGTTCAGTTTCTACTGATGTTTATGATGAGAAAAAATTTCGATGACCTATAGATATGACCGACAGTATTCCCAATGTTGATGACAATGTCCCCTCCTCTTGATGTTGTATTGAGTCCAGTTAGTTGTTATTGATGTTGTTAGTAGAATACCCTTGTTGTTAAGGGGGAGTGTTGAAATATTGTAACTTCAAAGAATATTCTACTTAAGAGGGAATGTTGAATAATATTATTATATTATATTTATTAATTAGGCCCTATTGTGCCTTTGTAAAAGTCAGACCTTTTGTGCCTTGACAATTAAATGTAGATTAAGAGGGTAAATTAAAAGGTTGACCCAGACCAAATTATAGGTTGGCCAGACCACTATTTATAAGACAGGCTATCACCTCATTTGGACACACTCACCAACCAGCTCTATAATGCGCAAGTCTTGGAGGAGAAATTGTTGCAACCGGGGGTGACGTCAAGGAGGGTTTTGGTCTATCTCTTGGTATTTCTTGGTTAAGTGGTGTGATACTCTTCCTAGTGAAGGACTAATGGAGGATCCTCTATTCGTTCTTTGTTCTATCTATATTGAGGAAGTTTTGATGGGTTTTCTTCCCCATGAGGGTTTCCCAAGATAATTTGTGTCTATATTGTTTATGTGATTTCCTCTCTTTCAGTGATCTTATTTATGAAGATAATGTGCTAAATGATTGTAATAATAAAGAAGAACCTTAATTTCTAGTTGTATAAGTAAAAATTCAACAGCAGTTGTCTCACAATTCTTTGTAACATTGTATTCAAAAAAATATGGCATTTTCAAAGTTTTGTGGCCACAAGGGACATGTTTTTCTAGTGTACCTCAATGAAAATTTGTTAAAAATGTATTCCAACACAAGGATGAGAGATCCAATATTTTATTCCATTTATCTTAATGACTTCCATCCCCTAGAAGTTAACATAATGCAAGGAAGAATAAAAACCTAATTGTAATCACCAAAATTTATCAAAATCACTAACTTATAATATAAAGGTAGAAAACTATTAAATCAAATTCAAAAAATAAATAAATAATAATAATATTATTATTATTATTTGGATGTGTAATCTTTTGGATTGGGTTACTTATGTAAATATCATTGTAAATATGAAGATTCATAGGTGATAAGAAGAGTCACGCGAAAGGTGAAGAACAATCGTCACTTAGATTTATATTTATAGACATTATTATGTTAATAAAAAACATCAAGTGTCAATTTGCATTTCTTCCCATACTTGGCCTAGCAGTGGTATCGGAGCACAAATTAAATCCATGAATAGTTCATCCTGGCATTTTATTTATCCTCACGTGTAGAAAATTCCCTGCCTACATACTTGTGTGTAGTCCCTCTACGTTCCAGTCTAACTGATTCTTTGTGAGTGCGTGACCGTTCATGCACATTAGGGTTTATAGTGTTGATATTTCAATCATGCTCTCCTCTCTCTGCGTACACCCTTCCTCCTCGCTTTGTGTAATCCCTTTCTCCACGAGTTGTTTTCTTCTTCCACTCGAGTTGAGTAAAACCCTAATATTTCCTACACTTTATAACTCATAGAGACGTTGCACCTCTTGTAGTTCTTCCTCACCACTTTAATTGTATACGTACGCTTGTTAGATTTCGATTTTGTGGCTTCGTTGAAGTTCATTAGGGTCGAAGAATAAGATTTAAAATGGAGGCACATCAATTGTTGGTTGAAAAATATTTCAAACCCCCCTCGTGAGTTTGTCTATTGCATTTTTGTCATTATTCGGAAGATTGTTGCACTTAAAGATGACATCCTTATCAGAAAGAGTATTCAAAAGTCTTGGACACCCCCATTCAATGTGTTGAAGATGAGCCACCGCTTCCATTTCAACCACTGATTTTTCTTCAAGAATTTGAAATTCTTGGACGCGTCCATTCAATGTGTTGAAGACGAGCCACCAGGTAGATTTCATGTGTTTTTTCTTTGTTACAAGACATGTAAAATATCAGTGTCTATTGGAAAGATCTTCTTGGACTTGTAGGATATATGATGTTATGAAGATCTAAGATTTGTTTTAAGACTTTTCATGGTTCTGTTCTATTTTAAACACAAGAGAAAAGAGCGTGAATGTGAGAAGCCAAACCTACTCCAAAAGTTATAGAACATGAACAAGAGAATCCAATTTCAATTAGAGGTGAGAGGAAAGATCAAGATAGTTCTACTAAAATATGCACTCTCTCATCTCCATCGTTGGCATGGTGTTGACTGGTAAAGAAAACTACCGAGAATGGTACAAAAATATAAAAAGCGCTCTAACCTTCAATGACTTTTGGAATGGAATTTGTGAAGTAGCAGCTACCAATGAAGAATAAGTTGAATCAATTGCCATAAAATCACGGCAAAGAGTAGTAAACCGACCATTCCTACATCAAACAAAGAATGTTCCATATGGAAGGACAAAAACCAAAAATCATATGTTGTTATTGCTTCAATAGCAAGTGAAGAGATCAGCCTCCATACTGTCTCCATTAATGAATCCTATAGTGCTTTCAATAGATTGAACAACTTGTATAACACACACTCAGAATTGGAACTCATACAATCGTTGGTGAATCTCTTCAACCTAGAGTTGAAGAATGGTGACCCTATGGATTTAGCTTATGAAATCAAATCCATATTGCATGACATTGATGCCACTGGGGTGAAGATAGACATCCCTCTCACATCCTTCATTAAGGCACTCTATCCTACATATTCTCACTACCTTGAATATCTACAAGCTAGCGATCAAATGAAATCCATAAAATTTGACACTTTGGTGGAGAAAGTTTCAAAACGTGAGAAATCCTTTGGAAATAAGTCATCACATTCCACTGGTGAGACTATGCGCCTTGTTCAGAAAGGAAAGATTCAACCTCGTGATTCTTCTAGAGGAGAAGGTGGAAAAAGAGGAGGTGGAAGAAATATTTTTAGGGGCAGGGGAGGTAGACACAACCAAGGTGAGAGATCCAATCTTCATTGTACCCATTGCAAAAATAATGGGTCACATGAAGCGAATGACTAGAGAATCCCATGGGATAATATCAAAGAAGACAAAAGTAAAACTTCAAAACCAGCAAAAAGTAAAGCACACGAATTTGCTCATTACATTATTTCCATTGCAATATAGGAGTAATTGAAGGTTTGCTTAACACTTTGTTTGGTTATTGGAGAGATGCATGGATGCTTGACATATTTCCTACCTTCCACATTGTTGATATTATGGTAGCTTCAGGAGGTATTAACCTTCATGTGTAACCTTTGACTAGAATAGAATATTGTGGAAGCAAGAGAAACCCTAAACAGAAGTGTAAAAACCCTAGAAGACAAGTCAGCTCAGTAAAACAATTAATATTAAAGTATTATCTTCTAAAAGGACAAGTCGGCCCATAAAATGTTGGATTATTGAGAGGGGGGGTGAATCAGTAATAGAGCAATTTAATCCTTTTTCCACCATAAAATGCAAGTGTTATATCAATGTAGCATTATCTTGCAATAGTTGCAGAGTAAATAAATAATGAACAAATGAGAAATCACACACATACACAGTACACTAGTGTTTTACGTGGAAACCTAAAGTGGGAGAAAACCATGGAATGTTTTTCCGTACATGTCTTTAATAATTACAGTCATTGGAAGCACCAACTTCCTGTGTTTTTCAACTGCAACTCGAAGGAGGCTCCAACCCCCTAGTTTCTCAGGCTACAACCTAAGGGAAGCTCCAACTCCCCAATTCTTTGGCTACAACCAGAAGGAGGCAACAACCCCCTATGTTCTCTGACTACAACCACCTGTCCTTGCCCCATCCAACCGCCCTAGCATAGAAGTAGAATGATGGAACCACTGTCACATTATCACTGTGAGATATATTTCTCTAAGACTGTACCAATCAACCTACACCAAACAACCTGTACCAATAACATGAACCATGCATCAACCAAGAATCAACATGCACCTCAACTTGTAATCAACCTATAACATAAACAAGTGCATCAACCATGCACCAACATGTACCAACAACATGTAATCAACCTATACCATAAACAAGTGCATCAACCATGCACCAACATGTACCTGAACATGTACCATTAACAAGTGCATCAACCATGCACCAACCTGTACCATCAAAGAGTGCATCAACCATGCAACAAATATGTATCAATCATGCATCAACTACACATCAACTATGACTCATCAATATGTACCAACAACATCAACTATACACCTCATGTATGTGCCAACTCATCAACTACTTGTCTCAACCATGTACCCAACGTGTACTTCAACCAAAATCCCTCATCAATTTCATCATCCAAATCTGATTTGTAACTATGTAATAGACCTGGTGTATATGATCACATACCTGCAAACCTTCCCCAACTTTAACAAAAAGAGACTAGCATTTTCATCAAACTTTACTTTAGTCTCACATGACTAGTTTTGGATTAGTGAGCATCCCTAACTTGAAATAATCATAACTATTTACCTATAATGAATAAAGATACGAAAATAGTACACAATGTTCTTTAGTGTGTTTTATGCAATTCCTCCAGGTGTCACTACTTGGAACCTCTCAGAAAAGGAGTTATAGAAAAAATGGCATACCTTGTTGAATTATTGCTTATTCTAGAGAGCGAACTTGTAGAGAGTGCCCCACATGGAATATGTGTTGTATGGATATTAAAATTGTACGCAGAATACTACAGACTATACTATAACCAAAAAAATTGGTCTTACTGAATTTGTATCTGTTATGAATAAGTTATGACTTTTTTACCCGAAACACATGTTTTAGACTAGTATTTGTTGTATGGATCTGAAAATTGTACACAGAATACTACAAACTGTCATCTAACCAAAATATTTGTTCTTACTGAATTTGGATCTATTATGAAGAAACTATGACATTTTTACCTGAAACACATGTTTTAGACTAGTTTCAGGACTAGCCACAAACCTTATTTTCACGGAGTGTAACTCCAAAAATACAATGAACCACAAGCTTAAATTTGTACCACAGCTACTTGGATATGTTTCCTCGATGGCCTCCCAATTTCACGGTCTAAATAATTCTAGAAAAAAAATTGTTGTGAAAAATTGTGAGATGACCTGTAAATAACATACCTTAGAAAGCATCATCAAAAGAATTTATCCTCCCTTGAATTTCGGCCTTCTTTACTTCACCTTCCCTATGAAATTAGGCTTAGATATTCGTTGGTTACCTCAGTCACCTATAGATATTCAATATGCTTAATTGTGATTAAAATGAGAGAGCCTTGCCTCTTATTTATACTTTCATGTAGCTTCCTCAAGGGGTTACCTTTTAACCATCTCAACCCACTTTCCTTATTTTAGGGTTAACCCACTTCTAATTTCTCCATTAACTTTATTATTTAAATAATTTATTTTGTATTCACTTTCACTTATAGTACACTCATCACTTCACTTTATTATTTACCTTCTAAAATCTCTTAAATCACTTTGACTACTTTGACCTTTTGGGGCTTCTAGATGACTCATGAGCGTTATCCAACTTCACATGGCCAGAACTCTCTAACCGTGAG
>ML818832.1:45606-58995 GCA_009831015.1 Picea engelmannii
AAGATATAAAAAATTTATTTAGAACTTTGAATATAGAAAAAAAAGTTCATAAATTGGAACTCGGATGATGATGGACTACTCACTAACAACACGTGCACATGCAACTGAAGGTACAACCAAAAAGGTACCTATCAGATATTTCTTCGTCGAGTGAGAAAAGATTAGGAAAAATAGAGGGAAATGTGACTGCATCTAGTAGATATGATAAGAAAACAAGGAACAGAGGTGAAAAAGTTAGAAGAATATTTTGTAGACGCATGGAATTTTTTCTTGTCGAAGGAGGATCATGCTCTTATGATGATGAGAGCATAGGAGACATAGAGGTGTCACTCGGGTATAAGCATCTGGTGAAACAATGGGTACCTAAGGAACTGCCTCCTATAGATGTTGACTTCATTGTCAACAATAGGACATATCGCATTGCACCATCCTCCATGCATGGCCTAGGGATATTTTCTATGGATGGAATAATTGTAAAATACAATACAGTAACTGAATTGATGGACTATGTCGGACCATGTTACAATTATAACGAATGGATGAGGTTGTTTCGGTACATGCGAAGTATGCGGAGATATCCACTCGCCGCAAATTATATACAACTAATAAACAAGGATAACAATAAGGGAGCGACTATCTATATTGATGGAAGGCCTAAAGCTTCCGGCAATATCGTAGGGTTTATAAATAGAACATGACCCGGGACAACAAACAAACCACTGAATTGCATATATGAGGGACGTGAAGAGAATCGGGTAGTCATGTGCGCAATAAAAAAGATAGCTCCCGAAGAAGAGTTATTAGTGGATTAACATTTGAATTGAATAGAAACATCGACTAATAGTGTGCGGGTACTTATGCAACACCTCTTTAAGAAACCTCTACTTATTGCATTATATTTTTCTATTATCTTTAACATTGTTTTAAATATTTCACAGTCCAAATTTTACAATAATGTGGGAGCTTGATCATTGAGGTTGATTTTATTTGGGTGGCAATCAGTTTTTTTGTTATCCTTAACATTTTTTTAAATATTTAGGGGTTATAATGATATTATAATGTGGCAGGATGATCGTGGAAAAGGGCCAGCCGTAGAACATGTAAATGATTATAAATTTCCACTTTCATTTTACGTGAATTTTATTATTTGCTTATATAATTTTATTGAAATAACATTGTTTTTGTTGAAATTATATGTAGTCTGCAGGCCATGTTGATCATGATTCTGACAATGAGGAGGGGTTGTATTCATCCCCTGATCCAATGATCTTAATAAGAAAAAAGATCATTAAAGCGAACAAGGAACTTGATAGCTTATTAGATCATCCAGATCAAACTCCCAACATCCTAGCAAAGATCAATCTCCTTATGTGACAACTTAACACATATAAGGTAATAACCATAATTTAAAGTGTTTTTTTCTAATGTACTCATATGTTCAATTATGAAACTTTGTTCTTTAAATTTTACATTATCTCACGAAAAAACATCTTCTTTTCTATAAGGAGATTTTTGGAGCTTGTTCAACCCAGTGTTGGTAGTAGTGGCGCTACAAAGATGTTATAGAGTCCTGATACGAGCGGTCATACAGCTGCTAGAGTATTATTTACTTCTCCATCTTCCACGCCTAATTTATATAGGATCCATGACACGCACCTCTAGACATCGACACATCGGTCAGAGTCTAGAGATGGTGGAAGAGATGAGGCTGGTGATGTGGTTGACATGGTTGCATTTCTTGGAGCTAGAAGTGTGACAAGCACGGGGACCCTTCTGTGCACATTTTTGTTCGACGATAATGGACTTCCATTAAAACAATCAATATTCCTAGGTAGTTTTAATTCATATTTTAATCGTTTAATGTTGTCCATCTCCTACACAAATCATCTAGATTATTAATTTTAAATTAATGATCATTTMTTTTTATGTGTAGGAAACAACCATTTTTATAGGCACCTAGAGAGCAAGGGCTTGTTGATTTTTGGGGAAACCTTATGCATGAGGTGGAATTGCCAGAATTYCAACCTCAAAAAGGAACTTATGGATTATCTTAAAGGCCTCTTTGGAGTAGACACGTTCAATAAAAAAGCGGTCACCTTTGATAACTACCCCATTACAAGTAAACACTATAGTTTCGGTAGCAGTCTTTGAAAAGTATTATTCTTGGTAGCATGTGAGCATATAGAGATAAATGCTTAATATCATCATTTACCAGATACAACTAACATCTCCTCTAGGAGAAACTTCTTGTGTTGGTTCCAGATTTCCATGGATGAATGTTTGATCATAACATTAAAAGAGTGTCAATCTCATCATATATTTCATTTATTACTTTTCCAGGCATGCCACAAGTGATAGCTCTAAAGGAGCTACTGTGACGACTTTTCGTGCTATTGTTTTATTACTATTATCAAAAGAGTATTATTCTTGCTTCTTGTTTTGTTGACCTTGTTTCAGGTCACAGGTAATAACCCTGAAGAAGCTATAGTGAAGGTTTCAAAAGGAAACAGATTAGATGAGACATGAAGCAAACTATGTATATGACCATATACATTCATGTACCAAAGAAGATGAATAAGAAGATATCCTTTGAGATCCAAAGTATCTCATATGGAGATTGATTGTAAGGAGCAAAAGGCTCCAAAGATGACTGAACATTAGAACAAGAACTCACGGTAGACTTGTTCAAAAGATAATGAATCCACCTTGATAGGAAGAATAATTCCCTTGAATTATAACTCTGATTTTCATATTTAGACTTGGTATTCAACACCAAGTATTCCCCATAAGATATGATGAAGTCCTTGTAGACTCAGAAGAAATCGAGAGTAAGAATGATCTCAGAAAGGATCATATGAAGAAACAACTTCCAGGACTGGGAGAAAGATGCTATGAGAAGACTAGATCGTAGATTTAAAGACTCCTAGGATATATGAAATCTCCTGGAAGATTCCCTTGTTTCAGTAACAGAGAAGGAAGCCAGTCAGAAAGACTAGGATATGGATTATTTCATGAGACTAGAAGATAAGTCAGTATTGACTTCCAAGATTGATTTAAATAGATCAAGCATGTTGCATATGTACAAAGCCTAATGTGTGTCCAGAGGATTCTCCTAGCAAGAGAGAGAAGACTATGGCGAGACACTTGCTCCAATAATTAAAGAAATAGTTCTAGTATTTATGAAGACAACCAGAACAACCATGATTCATATATAAAATGAGATGCAGGGGGAGCAATCCCCATATTTAAAATTGAGTGGCAGTTGGTGCATTACATTATTTGGGTCATGGAGACATGACTACGATAAAAGATAGAGTTACCTCCATGAAATAAGAAGACCTACCTTCGGTATCAGTTATTCATCCACTCTCAGTTTCAGATGAGGTTGTTTCCATGATGGAGTAGAGGAGTTACTCTCAGATTTCAGCAGCCACAGTGAGGATGAAGTAGTCATTCTCAGCCTAAGAGCAGTTGCAGGTGTAGAGTCTTAATTCCAGAAAGAACAGTTGCAGAAAGAGGAGAGGACATACTCTCAGGCAGTGAGACAAATAATGCTTTGCAGAGATCACATAGAGCTAGCACATGATTGTGCAGATTGAGTTGCAGTTGAGCAAGTGTACCAGATTGGTACAATGTAATGTGAAAATTTAGTTTGAATTTGAAGATAGAAAGACTCGGGTCTGCAAGTTGAAGAAGGATATGTACAGGTTGAAGCAAGCTCCTAGAGCTTGATATGGAAGAATTGACAGTTTCCTGAAGAACTTGGGCCTTACCAAGAGTAAAGTTGATTCTAACCTTTACTTAAAGGTTATGAATGATGAGCCAGTTATATTGTTGCTACTATATTTAGATGATGTATTCTTGAGAATATGAAGAAAATGTGATCACATATTGCAGAAGAAGCTCGCTACAGAATTTGATGGAAGACCTAATACATTATCTCTTAGGTCTTGAAGTTTTGTAGAGCACAGAGAAGATCTTCCTTAACCAAGGGAAGTATTCATTTAAAATGAAGAGGTTTGACATGTTGAAATTTAAATCTATGTACACACCCGTGGAAACGAAGTTGAAGCTCCTGGTAGATACCTTGTCAAAATTGGTTGATGCTACTCTGTACAGATATATTATTGGTTCGGTGATGTATCTAACAAATACTAGGCCAAATATATGTTTTTCTTTGAGTCAGTATCTGGTAGAACCTAGGCATGTTCACATTGTTGCTGCAAAACATATGATGTGATACCTTAAGGGTACGTTGGATTTTATACTAGAGATCATGACTTCAGATTGTATAGATATATTGATTCAGATTGAGCTGGAAGTGTCTCTGACAGAAAGAGAATTTCAGGATGTTGTTTTAGTTTGGGGTCAACCATGATCTCATGGCAGAGTAGGAAGCAATCTATCATTGCTCCCAACATGTCAGAAGCGGAATACATTGTTACATGTTCCACCAGTTGTGAATCCATATGGATTCGGATGTTGTTGAAAGATCTATTTGATCTCGAGATGGAATCCACCGTGATCCTATGTGATAACCAAAGTTGTATAAATATGATGTGTTCCATGATGAGTCGAAGCACATATAGATCTTGTATCACTTCATTAATGATATGATGCAGAGGGGATATTTAAATCTCCAATATGTTGGCACAGATGAGGAGGTTGTAGACCAAGCCTCTATCTCATGTAAAGTTTAAATACTTTCGCGACAAGTTTGGTATAGTCCGAAAGGACCTCCCTCGAAAGGGGGAGTAGTGATGATGATACTTTGGTATCTTGACCAATAGAAGGTAGCTCAGTTAGGATTTTATATCCTAGGGGACTGATCATCCCTGGACAGATACCAAAGGTATATAAGGACAGGATGTTAGAGTACTTTTGCATGTATATGCTAGCTTTGGTGATTAGTGGTAGCTCCGTTAGGGTTTTATATCCTAGGGAATATTTTGATTCCTGGGAAGATCCTTTGGATCTATCAAAGTACCACAAGATGTTGTTGATGTCAGCCTAGTGCTAAATATTTCCAGCTTTGTGTTGATGTTGTTGATGCCAGCCTCGTGCTGAATATTTCCAGCTTCGTGTTGATGTTGTTGATGTTGGCCTCGTCCTGAATATTTCTAGCTTCGTGTTGATGTTTTTAATGCCATCCTCATGCTGAATATTTCCAACTTCATGTTGATGTTGTTGATTCCAGCCTAGTTCTGAATATTTCCAGCTTCATGCTGATGTTGTTGAGATGTCATCTTCTTGCTGACAATTTCCATCTTCGTGCTGATATTGTTGAGATGCCAGCTTTGTGTTGAATATTTTCAGCCTAGTGCTGATGTTGATGATGCTCCATCCTTCATGTTGTGATATTGGTTTTGTTGATGTTGTATCAGCCTTATGTTTTTATTGATGATGATGATGATGTATTAGTATTATACTAATCCATGTTGATGCAGATGATGATGATGCCACTTCAGCTTCTCGTTGAAGATGATGACGATGATGCCACTTCAGCTTCTTGTTGAAGATGATGATGATGATGATGATGTTATTTCAGCTTTAATGATGAAGATGATGATGTTACTTCATCCTCATGCTAAAGATGTTGATGATATTACTTTAGCCTCATGCTAAAGAAGATGATGATATTACTTTAGCCTCATGTTGATGAGGATGATGATGCTACTCCAGTGCCATGCTATGAACGATGATGATGAGAAAAACTTCTGATTATTTATAGATATGTCAGTTAGTGTTCCAGATGTTGTTGATGTTGTTTCCCTCTCTCTCTCCTGATGTTGTTGTATAATACCCTTCTTGTTAAGGGAGGGTGTTGAAATATTGTAACTACAAAGAGTATTTTATTTATTATTCATTTATTATTCATTAGATCAATCCCCTTTTGTGGATTGGTCAAACCCTAAATATATTATGCAAATTGATCAGTCATCCCACAGGCTAATTAAAGTGGTTTTAACCACTAAGAAGACAAGTCATCCCTCTCCAGTGAAGAGACACATTTCCAGCACCTGCCAGTTTGTATAAATAAAGGAAGCCAAAGCCTCATTTGTGCACTCACTCATTCACTCATCAAGTGCGCAATTTTGGTAGCTGCAGTTGGGAGAGGAAGGAAGAGAGAGGCGCATTGTTCAGTGTTGGATATTCTCTAGTGTTTTGGTTTATTGTCTCAGCATTGTATTGGCTATCTATATTAAGGAAGTTTTTGTTGGGTTTTCTCCCCCATGAGGGTATCCCAGGATAAATGATGTGTATCTTGTGACTTTGTTTCTCTCAATGATCCTACCTATGCTATTGTTATCTAGTAAATTGAAAAGAAACATAATAATTGCTCAAAGCTTAACAATCACCAGCTAATGTGCATTGTCCTTGGTATCATCACGAGACTAGTGCATTACCCATGATTCACTGAAATCCTCCTCACATCACTCTCTTCCAGTAAGTTAATTGAAGACTGATAGACTAGTTAACTCAGCCAGGTGGCAGTTCACTCCTGTAACTGCCTAGGGACCAAACTAGGTGGTAGTTTACTCCCATAAATGATGGTGTGTGTCCAAATCACTCTAGAACACCACTATGGTGCATTGGCTTCTCCTCGAGTGCGCATTGGTTGAGTTATACATAGTATATCATGTGTAAATTATTCATTATTCATTCGATTAATGAGAATTCTTCCATTCTTTCTCTCTTACTTTTTCTTTCTCAATTTCTCTCTGCAAATGTGTTTGTTATTTTCTAGCTAGATCTATTTTGTGCAGGTTCAAAACATTTACATGGTATCAGATCCGATGGACATCTAAGAAAAAGACACATCGAATTATTTTTGCAGGTACCAAAGATTGAAGACAGTGGAAAATTGGAATTCCCAAAAGAGTTCATTCTTACACCTTACAATTACTTTGCATGGAAGGAGAGGACAATCGTGCATATTCAAAGTAGAGGATTGTACAGGTTAACCATGAACACAGAAACAGAACCAACATCATCCATAGGAAAACCCAAGTATCTAAATCGAATGGATGAAGCATTCGGAACAATTTGCAGTCTCATTTCTCTCGATATCCTTTTTCACATATCTTCCTGTAAAACCCCCAATGAATCTTGGGCCACCATGGAAGGGATCTTTGGAAAACAGGATGGGATGAGGGGACACATGCTTGAGGTGGAATTGCTCACATTGGATCCAGAAATCTTCGACAGTCTCCAAGATTTCTTTACAAAATTTAAGGATGTATTGTCGCAACTCAAGGCTTGTGGGTTTGACAAATTTAAGGAGTAGAAAAAAATGGTTCTTAGCATTCTCTCAAAAATTGGTCATGAATTCTCAGTGTTCATATCCACATACCATTAATTCAAATTCACCTCTGGAGCTACCTGGAAGATGCCTTCTCTTGAGGAATTTATCGAATCCATGACACAAGAGCAGACCAAGCTCATCAACATGGGAAAAATAAAAGGCCCAAAGGTGCATGCACTTACTTTGAAAGATGGCAGAGGTCATCAATATCAGAAATATAAAGACAAATTCAAAAGAAAAGCACATGAAAATCCAAAGAAGGAAGGGTACTCAAAACCCTTCATTGATGCCTCGGGATCCAAAGGTGAAAAGGGGAGAAATGCACATACTTCCATAAAGGATTCCATCCAGAATCCACATGCATGCAGAAACAAATAGATATAATGAATCAAATACTTCAGAAAATAACCTTGGAGATCGCATCCCCCAGGGTGCCAAGAAGAAGAAGCCAAAAGATCAGAATATGAAGAAAGGAAATTCTAGCCATGCCTTGATTGCCATCAACTCCTCTCTCAATGCTTGGATCATAGATTTAGGAGAATAACATCACATGGATGCCACAAAAGAAGTCTATTATTCATTGGATGCATGCAAAGGTCCTCCTATTCTAATAGGGGACAACTCTCCATTCGAGGTCACTAGAAAAGGAAGGATTGAACTCACAAATGGAAGCTACGAGAATGTGTTGCATGTTCGCAAAATTTCCCTCAATCTTCTCTTTGTGTATCAAATGAAAAATTCTGGCACTAGAAAGAAAGTCATATTCACACTATTGGTTGTGGAGTCTGATTATCTTCCTGATTCAGAGGTCTTTTACTTTCATCTGTGTTTATTCCCCATGAAGTATTTACACCCAGAAGTATGTACACTCTTCCACGCGGGGGAGCGCAGAGGGGCGATACCCCCTCTGCGAGGTCCAGGGGGGCTATCCCCCTGGCTGGGGGGTCTGGGGACAAGTGGGCCCCTAGCAAGGGTTCGGGGGCAACGTCCCTCGATGGGAGTTCGAGGGCGAAGCCCCCAAAGGAAAAATTGCCTTGTAAATATATATTGTAATTTCATTGTAAATCTGGACCGTTCATTATAAGGTCACAGATCTAACGATAGAGATTATGTTAGGGTTTTTTTTCCCTAGAAAGAAACCCTCTTTTATGAGGGAAATGTATTGTGGCTATGATCGATGGCGAGTATTGTATTCTGAGAGAGGAGACTATGAGAGAAAGAAGAGGAAGTTACAGCGGGTTTTGTTGTAGGTTGTATCCCTTCATTTGCTAGATAATAATAAAGAAAGGACCTGGCAATTTCTCTGGTGGATGTAGCCCACACTGGGTGAACCACATAAATCTGTGTCTCTCTTGTATTGTGTATCTTCTGTGTTTTGTTTCCGCATTTGTTTTATTTTATTGCTCCACGGTCCTATTTTTCTAACACACACCTGATGCAATGGACATATATGACGTGCAAACTAATTCCAGGGTTGCTACGGGTGAGGTAAATCATCAATCTAGGCTTTACACTTTTTCTAAATTTATTGAACCAGATTATGCTTTACTACTTACCCATGCTGATGAAAGCAGTAAGATATGGCACGAAAGGTTCGGGCATTTAAATTTCATATATATGCAACAACTTATCAAGAAAGGATTGGTCGATGGTCTACCATACATCCATTGATCCAAAGGAATATGTGAGGGATGTGTTCTTGGAAAACACCCTCAAGAGAAATTAGACAAAGGAAAGACTCGGAGATCTTCCTCTCCTTTAGATGTGATCCATAGTGACCTCATGGGACCTTTTCTGCATCCATCAATCAAAAAAGCAAGGTACGCTCCCAATTTTGTTGATGATTTCTCACGCTTCACATGGATTTTCTTTCTTAAGAAAAAATCAGAGGTATTTCAACACCTCAAAGATTTAAGAGCCCTGGTTGAGACATATTCAGGAAAGAAATTCAAATTCCTCTGAACTGATAACGGGGGAGAGTATGTCAACTATGAGATCCAAAATATTTGTCATGATGCAGGGATTTAGTTGCAGCACATAGTTCCCTATACTCCACAACAAAACGTAGTTGTGTTCATTCTTAGCTTCATCTTCAGGTTCTCTAATCCTAATCTAGTTGCTACACTTGTAATACCCATTTCTAATCCTATGTAAGTGATCTCAACCACTGAGATTTTTAATCCCAAAATTCAAACTAGGTAAGCTCATTTGCCCAAAATAAGATCAAATGAAGTGGAGGGGGGTCCCAAATAAACTAAATGTTTCTAAGAAAACCCAAAACAAAGTTATAGAGTTTATGCAAATGCATACAATGAAAATCCAATTCCCTAAAGCACTCTTGAGGGGACCACACATATAAGACTGCTCAATAGAGGCAAAGGAGAATTGAGGCATTTGGCTCACTAAATAAAGAGATGGGATTGAATATGCATTGCTAAGTGAATACTAAAGGTACCATGTCAATAGATTAGACCATTTCCAATAGATTAAACTATTTTCAATAGATTAAACTATTTTCATACCCTTGCATTAAACCATGTCAATACTAGTGAATACTAAAGGTACCATGTCAATAGATTAAACCATGCCATTACTAGTGAATACTAAAGGTAATATGTCAATATATTAAACTATTTTCATACCCTTGCATTAAACCATTCATTCACCCCCCAACCTAGTAATGGCATCGGGTCAGAATATGGATGGGTCTCCTAATCCAAACAGTGTGAACTCTAATTGGGATCTCGTAATGAGGAAGACCCTTATCTGTTGAAGGGCGTGTTTCCCACGTCAACAACCTATTATCTTATTTTCATGCTCTGATGAAGATATGTCATATGAGAGGCAAAGTGCATTAACATTGCATCCCTCTATAACTGCTATAATTTATCTTTGTGCAATAAATTGATTGTATAGGGGAAAATAGTAGTTGTGTTCATTCTTAGCTTCATCTTCAGGTTCTCTAATCCTAATCTAGTTGCTACACTGGTAATACCCATTTCTAATCCTATGTAAGTGATCTCAACCACTGAGATTTTTAATCCCAAAATTCAAACTAGGTAAGCTCATTTGCCCAAAATAAGATCAAATGAAGTGGGGGGGGGTCCCAAATAAACTAAATGTTACTAAGAAAACCCCAAAAAAAGTTATAGAGTTTATGTAAATGCATACAATGAAAATCCAATCCCCTAAAGCACTCTTGAGGGGACCACACATATAAGACTACTCAATAGAGGCAAAGGAGAATCGAGGCATTTGGCTCACTAAATAAAGGGATGAGATTGAATATGCATTGCTAAGTGAATACTAAAGGTACCATGTCAATAGATTAGATTGTGATAATAATCACTAAACAAAGGGATGGGATTGATATTAGAATAACAAAAGTAATCAATTCAAAGGGCATGGCATTCCTTATACATTCTTAAATTTTATTTGCTTTAGTTATATGTAATGTAAGATCTATTTGAATTCTATGGAATGTAAGATTCCATTGCAACTAGGGGAATTTAGGAAGTCGAAATAAAAATATTATAGAGGAAATAACCATGCACAGTGGGGAAATTTGAGCAATTTATTTTATTTACATTAACGGCTCATTGAACTAGGAAAAACTAACTATTTAGAATCACTTTCAATCACAAGTATGTCCGCCATTGCAACAGTAACAACAACCCATGTTGCAAAAGCAACAATAACAAGCAACGCAGTTTCAAAATCTCCTAGTGCAACAACATTTGATGCCAATTTTCAACAAGCTCTACTTCATTACATATCACTCAAGTCTTCAAATTAATCCTTGTTCACTGAAAATAAGCCATATCAATGCAAATTTAACATGACTCAACAAAAAAACTCAAAATACCTACCAGAAATTCCAAATGAGAAGCAAATGAAAGGGAAAAATAACAAGATCCAAGTGATCTAAAAATACCAAACGAGTTTATGATACCAACTTGATTCGAAATATCAACAAACTCTAATACCAATTCAACCCAAAAATCCTTAGATGTCAATTACTTCATAAATACACATAAACATCTAACCGAATTCAAGAATTTGAAGATCGACTTGACTATTTGAAAAATATCTTGTGATTGTCTTACTTATCCATAAAACTTCATTAACTAATGAATATAATTTGTGGAAATAAACATGCCAAAATAGAGAGAAATATACTGCTCTATTAATGCTCAATTTCCAAATTACAATAAAATGGTCTTTACAAATGTCAAATTATGAATCCACCCTTCAATTCAACTACTCTATCCCAGAAACGGAGGTCACTATTAAAATCCCCGCGAAATTTTGAGAAGAATGAGTATAAACTTGACTATATTCTGAACAGGTGCCCAGAAAGCCCTTTTTGTATGTATAACGAGACTATGGATCTCATACATGTAAAAATGAGATAAAACTTCCATAAACAATACTTTTACAAAAAAAAAATATCACCATCATATTCCTATCGAAATTCTGAGAAAAATTAGTTATAATACCAACTTGATTTGAAATATCAGCAAACTTTGATACCAATTCAGCCCAAAAATCCTTAGATGTCAATTAGTTCATAAATACAAATAAACATCCAACCAGATTCGGGAAATTGAATATCGACTTGACTATTTGCAAAATATCATGTGAATGTCTTTCTTATCCATAAAAATTCATTAACTGATTAATATAATTTGTGGAAATAAACATGCCAAAATAGAGAGAAATATATCGCTCCATTAATGTTCAATTACCAAATTACAATAAAATGGTCTTTACAAGTGTCAAATTATGAAGACACCCCTCAATTCGGCTACTCCAACCCAAAAACATAGGTCACAATTAAAATCCTCGCAAAATTATGAGAAGAATGAGTAAAAACTCGATTATATTCTTAATAGATGCCCAGAAATCCATTTTTGCATGTATAACGAGACTATGGTTCTCATACATGTCAAATTGAGACAAGAGTTTCATAAAAAAACACTTTTACACAAAAATAGCATCACCATCAGATTCCTCTCGAAATTATAAGAATTTGAAGTATAAACACCCTATACCTTTCTCCAAGAACTCAATGGCACGCAAAAGGAGGAAAATCTAGCTTATGAACCCCTCTTGCACGTAAATTGAGACAAATATGAACTTGGCACAAACTCCCATGCATCATGTTGTGATATGGAATGAAAACCCATGTCTTGCTTTGATATGGAGCTAGGTTTAAATATGCTAAAATTGGCCTAACCGAGCCCCTTTATTCTCGAGTTGCATTGAATTAATATTAAATAATATTTGTTTGTTTGTTTTAGCAAACCAACCATATGTCACAATGGTAGGAGGCATAAAGTAAGACTATGGAATATTCTCAAATTCCATGGGAGGTCGAGGGTTCTATCCCCTTCGACCCCCCAACAAATGTTATTCTCCTTTAGTCAAATTTGGCCAATCGGAGAGTGCCATGTGGCACTCTCTTATTTGTCCACGTGTATGTCTACGTCGACACCCTACCATGCCATTGTCCATTCACCTTCCACTTGTACTTGCTCACTGTACCTTCCATCCGGATGCCATGTCACTATACGGATGCTACGTCATCCGTACGGATGACATGTGGCACTTATTTATTGGTCCACATGGAGGCCTGAAAATGCCAAAAATGAGTGACACATGGCAGCGTCTCATGCTACCACGTCAGCGTGCTAACATCTACATGACATCATTTGTCAGTTGTATGCCCTGTACAGACGTGCCATGTGGTAGTCCTCTTTGACTTTTGACCTATTTGACCAAAAATTTGACCAGCCATAACTTCTTCATATGAACTATGTTTGAGGCGATTTTTGCGTCATTCGAAAGATATCGCCGAGCTCTACACAATGAAGTTGTTTTCAAGAGAATTTGAGAATATTTTGAGCATTTTAGATCCTCCTGGACCTCTTTGAGCGTTCTGGATCCCCCTGGATCACCAAGTCTTGGATAAGATAAACATTGCAAAAGAAGAACAATACAGCCATAAAAGCCACAACCTATAACCTAGCCTCAACTTCTGGCTCAAAGAAAAGCCCAAATCCATCTAAAACATCGATTTA
>ML818832.1:60699-74965 GCA_009831015.1 Picea engelmannii
TTTACCAGTAAATCTGTTTATTCTATTCTCGTAGAGAATTTACACAGATTTTGAATGTCTAAGTAAAGAATAGCACTTGGAGGATGGCTTTGATACTTGTTAACAGTTCAAAGTTTCACTGGGTTTCTTGATGTACAATTATGCTGTTCCTCCGAAGTTAGAATTATCTCCAAAATATGACTTCAAGTTTTTTTTTTTGGTCATTTTTATCAAATATTCTCACTGTAATTAATTTTGCAATGTCTTTAACTTTAATTTTTCATTTATAATATTTATACTTTTCATTTTTCAATTTTTTACTTCCATTAATTTTGCAATGTCCTATCTATGTATATGTATGCTTGGACTACAGACATTTTGGTTGGTTTTATAAAGATTTCACTTAAGTCCTGGCAATAATATGTATATGTATGCTTGGACTACAGACATTTTGGTTGGGTTTATAAAGATTTCACTCAAGTCCTGGCAAAAAAAAATAATAATAACATTTTCACTAAAGTTTTAATCAACGACATTTTTTTCAATCAAAGCTTATGTTAACTGTGAATCACAATCAATTTCTCATTGTTCAGAGTTCAGAGAAGAATGTATTTCTCATTGTTCAGAGAAGAATGTTTTTTGTATTTTTATGCTGCCCAGCGAAGTCAGACATTATGAGAACACTTTGAATTATTAAAAAAATACTTGCCAAAACTTATCCCAATTTCTCATTGTTCAGACAAGAATGCTTTTGTATTTTTATGCTGCCCAGCGAAGTCAGACATTATGAGAACGCATTGAATTATAAAAACAACACTTGCCAAAACTCCAAGTCCCTCAAGACAGGGACTTGATGCTTAGCACCGCATCTTGTTAATTGTGTTTTAGTGGCTGAGATAAACACCCAGACAGATGATCTTTGTACATGTTGGGAAATATATTCAACATTGTAGAGTTGATCTCTCTTCATTTATCAAACAGATTAACATGTGGGATGTTGGGAAACATATTTAACCTTGTAAAGTTTGATCTTTTTATTTATCAAAGCGTTGTTTAGTTGTTTTAGGAAATGGTTATTTTTATAGGAATTGGACAATATAAATTTACAAGAATTACTATTTTTTGTTATTCAAAATCTGTTTTTAATACAAAAATGAATTTAATATACTGGAAAACCCCTTAACACTCTGATTATACAGAAATCTATAAACCTAACAATTTCTCACTGAATTTTTAACAAATGTCTATGAAAAAAATCATAATTTCATAGAACGTTTAACATAAGGCTTTATTCTAAACAGACGTTAGCATAAGGCTTTATTCTAAACAGACTAACGTGGAAACAGTCTAAATGGTCATTCCTTCTGTTTCATAATTTTAAATGGTGCTCTATCCGTTTATAACACGAAAAACAGCTATTGGAAGAAAGTGATTTAATCATCTTCCAGACCGAGTATCTGTAACAACAGAATGTCCATGATGTGGCTCTATGGGGAGAGCCAGCAGCTCCATATCAATTGGGTATATCAGCACCAGCGCCTTGGTACATCTTAGTAATGATAGGATTGCAAAATCTTCGGGGTTGACAATCTGGTTTTGATCCAGCCACTGAATAGTCTGTTCGATAGCATCCTCAGTGTATCGGACATTGTGCCTCATGTCGTAAGCATAGTTCTCCAACGAATTCTTGGCAATGATAGGATTGCAAATGATCTTCAGCTCCTTTATCTTGTAATCAAACTCGTCGGCCTTGGCAAGCGGGTTTTGATAAAGCCACCGAATAGCCTGTTCAATGGCATCCTCGATCTTTCTGACAGTGTTTTTCATGTTGTAACAGTAATTTTCTGACAGAATTTAAGAGAGCAGCCATAACACGAAAATTACACACAAAATAATATTGTATTATTATATCAAATCCCAAGATACAATAGGTATATGTAGCTGGAGTTAGATCCAACCAATTCCAAACATAGGTATGGAGGTTAAGATAATATCTCTACAGCTCCTACAAAATCTCAAACCAACTCCAAACCAATCCCTAAATTAATCATTAATTCTAACACCCTCCCTTAATGATTACATTACAAATAAACCACATATTACAATTTTCAAATCACAACATAGATCTCTGTGTGATCTGGTCTTCATCAACTCCTACACCCACTCTGATGCGCTCTTTCTCTTCCTCTTCTTCGAGCTTACCATTCAACTCATTTAAAGCATAAATGCTTCAGACCATCATTCATGAACTTGTACAATGGACAATTTGACAACTCGGCTCATCGGGGATAAAAGATGTCAATTATTGATGCATTCTATGAACATGCCTTTATCTCTCGGATTTTTTGCTTTCGGCTATGTCTAGAAGAGCAGTTTGGATACGGAATGTCCTCAACATTCAATTATACAAGGTGACTTCCAATAAGAACAATTGTTCTTGAAACCGGGGTTGCCAACGTATATCAAGATACAAGAGTTCCTACTTTCTTTTACATAAAACACGTAAATATATAAAACTTTAAGCCGCACCACACATAACTATATATATATATATATATATAAACATGCCATCTACGGCGGCTTCCACGGGCATCGAACAATCGGAATGACTGCAACAAGAGTAGCACTCCAAAAAAAAATCAATTGCGATGAACAGCGTAGACAATTGCAATGACGAGCAATTGAAGAATGAGACAACGCTCCACCAAGGGACATCGATTTAGGTGACCCTCAGCAACCAAACATCTGCACCACTGAACTCAGGTCGTAGCATAAAAATCGGTGCAGTCACAACGCTCCAGCTCTAGTTTACAACAGATTCGGTGCAGTCACAACACTCCAGTTTACAACAGATTTGCATTGACAGCAAATATCACGTGGCAGGCAACAACGCCCGGGACGCAGCAAATAAGATTCGACGCAGCGAGGAGGAGTATGCAGATAGAGAGGGCACTCAACCAATCTCTCCAGAATTCACACAGCACGCAGTTCTCACATCTTTCTGGGCACTCCCGTGAGGGATTAAGCCCAGCCAAGCTCTGATACTATTACAGAATTTAAGAGAGCAATCATAACATGAAAATTACACACAAAATAATATTGTATTACTATATCAAATCCCAAGATACAATAGGTATATGTAGCTGGAGTTAGATCCAACCAATTCCAAACATAGGTATGGAGATTGAGATAATATCTCAACAGCTCCTACAAAATCTCAAACCAACTCCAAACCAATCCCTAAATTAATCATTAATTCTAACATTCTCCACGGAGTTCTTCGCCTCCACTTTCTTCCTGTGCTCTTTATCCTCGCATCTGTATTCCTCAGCATTCAGAACCATTTTCTCAATCTCCTCTTTCCTTAATCTACCCTTGTCATTTGTGATGGTGATCTTGTTCTTCTGACCAGTGGTTGTCTCCTCAGCAGACACATTGAGAATACCATCGGCATCAATATCAAAGCACACTTTGATTTGGGAAAATTCTGTTGGAGCAGGGGGAATGCCAGAGAGATCGAATTTGCCCAACAAGTTGTTGTCCCGGGTTAGACTTCTCTCACCCTCGTACACCTGAATCGATACATCAGGCCCAGGCCGGTTAAATGATTGAGTTGAAAAGACTTGCTCCCTCTTTGTGGGGATGGTAGTGTTCCTAGGGATCACAACTGTCATAGCACCGCCTGCAGTTCCAATCCCTAGTGAAAAAGCAGTAACATCCAAAAGCAGCAGATCTTGAACTTTCTTATTACCCTCTCTACTCAAAAGAGCAGCCTGCACCGCAGCTCCGTATGCGACAGCCTCATCGGGGTTAATACTCTTGCAGAGTTCTTTGCCATTAAAGAAGTCCTGCAATAAGGACTGCACTTTGGGAATCCTAGTAGACCCACCAACAAGAATCACATCATGGATTAAGTTCTTGTCAATCTTCGCATCCTGCAGGCATTTTTTGACAGGCTCCATGCACTTCCTGAACAAATCCATGTTCAACTCTTCGAATTCAGCCCGAGTAATGGAGGAATAAAAGTCCACACCACCGTAGAGAGAATCGATCTCAATGGTGGTCTGGGCAGTTGATGAGAGAGTTCGCTTTGCCCTAGCACAGGAGTTTCTCAGTCTCATGAGAGCTTTGGCATTGCCAGTGATGTCCTTCCAATACTTTCTCTTAAAGACTTGCACAAAGTTATTCACCAAACTGTTAATAAAATCTTCCCCTCCCAAATTGTTATCACCAGCAGTGGCCTTCTCCTCAAAAATACCGTTTTCCGTTGTCAAAATTGAAACATTAGAAGTACCCCCACCCATATCAAACACGAGAACGTAGATCTCACCTTCAATATTAGCTTTGTTGTCCAATCCATAGGCAATGGCAGCAGCGGTAGGCTCGTTGATGATTCTCATAACATTCAAGCCAGCGATGAGACCAGCATTCTTGGTTGCCTGCCTCTGAGAATCATTGAAATAAGCTGGAACAGTGATGACAGCATTCGTCACCGTCGTCCTAAGATAAGCTTCGGCAATCTCCTTCATCTTTGTTAAAACCATGGAAGAGATCTCCTCCGCTGCAAAATGCTTCTCCTCCCCTTTGTATGCTACAACGATGATGGGCTTATCAAATGAACCCGGAATGACCTTGAAAGGCCATAGCTTCATATTTCTCTGAACGTAAGAATCAGAGAACTTTCTTCCAATCAACCGCTTTGCATCTGCCAGAAAGTTAACAAACCGACTTAGTTAGAAAATCAGAGTAGAACATCAAACCCTTAAAAAATATTCAAATTAGTCAGAACGAGCAAGAATGTTGAAAATAAAATCGTATGGGCGTGGGTAGCGATTACTGACCGAAGACGGTATTGAAGGGATTTATGGCAACTTGGTTCTTCGCGGCCTCTCCGATGAGGCGCCCTTTATCAGTAAAGGCGACATAGGAGGGAGTTGTTGGATTCCCGTGATCATTAGGGATGATATCTACCCTGCCATTCTGCAACACTCCCACACACGAATACATCGTTCCCAGATCAATGCCGATAGCTGGCTCCTTGTCGGATTCATCTATGGAAAAACAAAATTGCTCCATACCTCGCTGCCTAGGCCAGAATCCGATGAACATAAAAAAAATTAATCTGAATCATTTGGGATTTAAATTTCAATTCTAGTTACATGGATCAATTCAGAAGCCATGAATCATCCTTTGATTGTAATTTTGAATTTATTTGCAATTTCAGCTACTGGGTTAGGGGTAAACTCCTCCCAAAAATTAAAAAAAATAAAATACAATTTGGGTTTGGGGTAAATTCCTCCGCCAAATTAAAGAAAAAAAAAACAAAGCAATTTGGCAAGTGACTAGCCTCAGCACTTGCAATTTCCAACCATTTTGTCACTCAGATAGACAGGCAAGCAGAGGCATTCGCGAGAAAAAGGAGAGGAGAGCAGAAAAGTTTAAAGTAAACGAGATGTGGAACGCTACCCACAAATTCACAGTCATGGCTGGTTTCGTCACCGGTGCTGCCGGTGGCCTAAGCCGCATTATCTAGGCTGACTGGCAATGATGTAAATAGTCTCATTATGATTGTTCAACTTAATAGCTTTCTGTCATTTCAAAATTGATTAGTGGCCAAGTTGCTGTAAAGAGAAAAATAATAATAATAATAATAATTATTATTATTATTATTAAAATATATTTTTTTTAATTGTAAAAATATTATTTATTTCAATTTAGATTATAATAATAATATATTCATAATAAAATCAGATAACAAATTGAATAATGTAGGATTTTTTTTGTTTGTAAGATAAAACTCTATACACTAATTTGACTGTTAATTTACACTAGTCTTCTATATGCATTCTATACACTAATTTGACTGTTAAAATTTACAATTTACATACTAGATAGGCATACTCTAGTCGTCTAGATTTAAATTAAAAGCATACGTTATACTCCATAAAATTTTATATTATAAAAATACTATTTGTTTTAATTCTGATTGTTCAACATCCTCTCTTGGTCGGCTCTTTAACAAAGAAATATTTATAACTGGTCTATAAATGCCACATACGTCCTCTTACTGAACTAGCTGCAATCTCACACGTACCTTGTATTGCTAAAAACTTGACACGTACATGGAACCTGATCATCCGTATGTTGAACGTGCTTCACATTATATGGAAGAATTAAGATATTTTACAATGTTGAACTTCATTAAGTATTCGTCCGTCCCGTCTAGGATTACCACGACCACGAATAGTTAAGCATCTTTCATGTCTTTATTGCTGAGTTGTTTTAGCAAAGGGTAGAATAAGTTGGAGAATACTCAACGAACATAACAGAAACAACATTACACTTAAATGCATTCATAAACATAACCACAAGATGAAAAGAGATCACGAAAATTGTAAGTCTAGGCAGAGTGAATGTCGAAAATGGTGATGGCGGCAACCAGGAAACGGTGATGAAGGGAAACACAGAGGAATAAGATTCAAACTGTGCTTGGGAACTAGGAGTGTTACGTAGGTAGAAGGCTTCTCGGGTTGTAAATCCTGAAAGCACCTTTTCAACATGGAAGAAGCTATCAACGACTTGATGAACTCGGAAGACGAGGTGCTTTGGAATCAATCCAGAATCTTTGTATCAAATGACGAGCTCAGAAGTGGGCCAGACCATGTTAGGAGAGGGTTGACAAATGGGGACCCAAAAAAAGACATTATAGTGAATAGGATTGAGTCAGCGCTTAGAAGGAGGGTGGGAGCTTTCTTCAAGGACCTTGAAGGACACGGGCCAGATGGACTACATGCAAGTCCTGCAAAGGGGGGTCGGGTTACGTCTCTTAAGGGGGGGGATGCAAGGGTACACGACCCCCAGACAAGAAGACGAACCCCCTTGTTACAGAGCCCCGGGCACTTTTTTCACAAAGGTGAACCTTCTTCAACAGTTGGGTTAGGGGACAAAGGAGTCCATCCAGGGCATTCGGAGCAATCAAAGGGTGGAAACCTTGAACTTGATCTTGACACTAACGGGGAAGCACATAGGACCAGGGGGACAGTTGGGAGAGGGAACAAACTATGGAAACCAAGGAAAGGAAAGCAATAAATGGTTCTCAGAGGAGATGTACTCTTGCAGGAGGTTTAAAACTTGGCAATGTGTGTACTAGTGGGAAGACTCTCTTACAAATTGTTGAGTAGACAAAGTCTAGATGACTGGGCGGAGGAATGTTGGCACTAATTGATAGGCTATACGCTGGAGGTAGTGAATATTGAAATCATAGAGTTTATTCTCTAACCCAAATTTCTGTTAAGATATCATATTGTCTTAGTACAGAAGACAGGTTGAAGAAAAAACTTGTCATCTTGAGTGAAGGAGACTTGCAAGAAAATAAACACACTCATTCTTGAGGACAAGACTCGAGGTTCCAGGTTTGATTAATTAAGTTGATAAGATTCCAAGTTGCACATGACAAAGTTGATAACTACCCCATTACAAGTAAACACTATAGTTTAGGTAGCAATCTTTGAAAAGTATTATTCTTGATAGCATGTGAGCATATTGAGATAAATGCTTAATATAATCATTTACCATATACAACTAACATCTCCTCTAGGAGAAACTTCTTGTGCTGGTTCCAGATTACCATGGATGAATGTTTGATCACAACACTAAAAGAGTGTTGATCTCATCATATATTGCATTTATTACTTTTTCAGGCAGGCCACAAGTGATAGCTCTAAAGGAGCTATTGTGACGACTTTTCGTGCTATTGTTTTATTCATATTATCAAAAGAGTATTATTCTTGCTTCTTGTTTTGTTGACCTTGTTTCAGGTCACAGGTAATAACCCTGAGGAAGCTATAGTGAAGGTTGCAAAAGGAAACAGATTAGATGAGACATGAAGCAAACTATGTATATGACCATATACATTCATGTACCAAAGAAGATGAATAAGAAAATATCCTTTGAGATCCATAGTATCTCATATGGAGATTGATTGTAAGGAGCAAAAGGCTCCAAAGAGGACTGAACATTAGAACAAGAACTCACAGTAGACTTGTTCAAAAGATAATGAATCCACCTTGACAGGAAGAATAATTCCCTTGAAGTCTAACTCTGATTTTCATATTTAGACTTGGTATTCAACACCAAGTATTCCCCATAAGATATGATGAAGTCCTTGTAGACTCAGAAGAAATCGAGAGTAAGAATGATCTCAGAAAGGATCAGATGAAGAAACAACTTCCAGGACTGGGAGAAAGATGCTATGAGAAGACTAGATCATAGCTTTAAAGACTCCTAGGATATATGAAATCTCCTGGAAGATTCCCTTGTTTCAGTAACAAAGAAGGAAGCCAGTCAAAAAGACTAGGATATGGATTCTTTCATGAGACTAGAAGAGAAGTCAGTATTGACTTCCAAGATTGATTTAAACAGATCAAGCACATTGCAGATGTACAAAGCCTAATGTGTGTCCAAAGGATTCTCCTAGCAAGAGAGAGAAGACTATGACGAGACAATTACTCCAATAATTGAAAAAATAGTTCTAGTATTTATGAAGACAACCAGAACAACCATGATTCATATATAGTATGAGATGCAGGGGGAGCAATCCCAATATTTAAAATTGAGTGGCAGTTGGTGCATTACATTAGTTGGGTCATGGAGACATGACTACGATAAAAGATAGAGTTACCTCCATGAAATAAGAAGAGCTACCTTCGGTATCAGTTATTGATCCACTCTCAGTTTCAGATGAGGTTGTTGCCATGATGGAGTAGAGGAGTTACTCTCAGATTTCAGCAGCCACAATGAGGATGAAGCAGTCATTCTCAGCCTCAGAGCAGTTGCAGGTGTAGAGTCTTAATTCCAGAAAGAACAGTTGCAGAAAGAGGAGAGGACATACTCTCAGGCAATGAGACAAATAATGCTTTGCAGAGATCACATAGAGTTAGCACATGATTGTGCAGATTGAGTTGCAGTTGAGAAAGTGTACCAGATTGGTACAATGTAATGTGAAAATTTAGTTTGAAGTTGAAGATAGAAAGACTCGGGTCTGCAAGTTGAAGAAGGATCTGTACAGGTTGAAGCAAGCTCCTAGAGCTTGATATGGTAGAATTGACAGTTTCCTAAAGAGCTTGGGCCTTACCAAGAGTAAAGTTGATTCTAACATTTACTTAAAGGTTATGAATGATGAGCTAGTTATATTGTTGCTACTATATTTAGATGATGTATTCTTGAGAATATGAAGAAAATGTGATCACATATTGGAGAAGAAGCTCGCTACAGAATTTGATGGAAGACCTAATACATTATCTCTTAGGTCTTGAAGTTTTGTAGAGAATAGAGAAGATCTTCCTTAACCAAGGGAAGTATGCAGTTAAAATGAAGAGGTTTGACATGTTGAAATTTAAATCGATGTACACACCCGTGGAAACGAAGTTGAAGGTCCTGGTAGATACCTCGTCAAAATTGGTTGATGCTACTATGTACAGATAGATTATTGGTTCGGTGATGTATCTGACGAATACTAGGCCAGATATATGTTTTTCTTTGAGTCGGTATCTGGTAGAACCTAGGCATGTTCACATTGTTGCTGCAAAACATATGATGAGATACCTTAAGGGTACGTTGGATTTTATACTAGAGATCGTGACTTCAGATTGTATAGATATATTGATTCAGATTGAGCTGGAAGTGTCTCTGACAGAAAGAGAATTTCAAGATGTTGTTTTAGTTTGGGGTCAACCATGATCTCATGGCAGAGTAGGAAGCAATCTATCATTGCTCCCAGCATGTCAGGAGTGGAATACATTGTTCCATGTTCCACCAGTTGTGAATCCATATGGATTTAGATGTTGTTGAAAGATCTATTTGATCTCGAGATGGAATCCACTGTGATCCTATGTGATAACCAAAGTTGTATAAATATGATGTGTTCCATGATGAGTTGAAGCACGTATAGATCTGGTATCACTTCATTCATGATATGATGCAGAGGCGATATTTAAATCTCCAATATGTTGGCACATATGAGAAGGTTGTAGACCAAGCCTCTGTCTCATGTAAAGTTTAAATACTTTTGAGACAAGTTTGGTATAGTCCGAAAGGACCTCCCTCGAAAGGGGGAGTAGTGTTGATGATACTTTGGTATCTTGACCAATAGAAGGTAGCTTAGTTAGGATTTTATATCCTAGGGGACTGATCATCCCTGGACAGATACCAAAGGTCTATAAGGACGGGATGTTAGAGTATTTTTTTATGTATATGCTAGCTTTGGTGATTAGTGGTAGCTCCATTAGGATTTTATATCCTAGGGAATATTTTGATTCCTGGAAAGATCCTTTGGATATGTCAGAGTACCACAAGATGTTGTTGATGTCAGCCTAGTGCTAAAGATTTCCAGCTTTGTGTTGATGTTGTTGATGCCAGCCTCATGCTGAAGATTTCCAGCTTCATGTTGATGTTGTTGATGTCGGCCTCGTGCTGAATATTTCTAGCTTCGTGTTGATGTTGTTAATGCCAACCTCATGCTGAATATTTCCAGCTTCATGCTGATGTTGTTGATTCCAGCCTAGTTTTGAATATTTCCAGCTTCATGTTGATGTTGTTGAGATGTCATCTTCTTGCTGACAATTTCCATCTTCGTGCTAATATTGTTGAGATGCCAGTTTTGTGTTGAAGATTTTCAGCCTAGTGTTGATGTTGATGATGCTCCATCCTTCATGTTGTGATATTGGTTTTGTTGATGTTGTATCAGCCTTATGTTTTTATTGATGATGATGATGATGTATTAGTATTATACTAATCCATGTTGATGCAGATGATGAGGATGCCACTTCAGCTTCTCGTTGAAGATGATGACAATGATGCCACTTGAACTTCTTGTTGAAGATGGTGATGATGTTATTTCAGCTTTAATGATGAAGATGATGATGTTACTTCATCCTCATGCTAAAGATGTTGATGATATTACTTTAGCCTTATGCTAAAGAAGATGATGATATTACTTTAGCCTCACGCTAAAGATGATGATGATATTACTTTAGCCTCATGCTGATGAGGATGATGATGCTACTCCAGTGCCATGCTATGAACGATGATGATGAAAAAAACTTCTGATTATTTATAGATATGTCAGTTAGTGTTCCAGATGTTGTTGATGTTGTTTCCCTCTCTCTCTCCTGATGTTGTTGTAGAATACCCTTCTTGTTAAGGGGGGGTGTTGAAATATTGTAACTACAAAGAGTATTTTATTTATTATTGAGTTATTATTCATTAGATCAATCCCCTTTTGTGATTGATCATGTTGGGCATTGTAATTGATCAAATCCCCTTTTGTGGATTGGTCAAACCCTAAATATATTATGCAAATTGATCAGTCGTCCCACAGGCTAATTAAAGTGGTTTTAACCACTAAGAAGGCAAATCGGCCCTCTCCAGTGAAGAGACACATTTCCAGCACCTGCCAGTTTGTATAAATAAAGGAAGCCAAAGCCTCATTTGTACACTCACTCATTCACTCATCAAGTGCGCAATTTTGGTAGCTGCAGTTGGGAGAGGAAGGAAGAGAGAGGCGCATTGTTCAGTGTTGTATATTCTCTAGTGTTTTGGTTTATTGTCTTGGCATTGTATTGGCTATATATATTAAGGAAGTTTTTGTTGGGTTTTCTCCCCCATGAGGGTATCCCAGGATAAATGATGTGTATCTTGTGACTTTGTTTCTCTCAATGATCCTACCTATGCTATTGTTATCTAGTAAATTGAAAAGAAACCTAATAATAGCTCAAAGCTTAAAAATCACCAGCTAATGCGCATTGTCCTTGGTATCATCACGAGACTAGTGCATTACCCATGATTCCCTAATCTCCTCCTCACATCACTCTCTTTTAGTAAGTTAATTGAAGACTGATAGACTAGTTAACTTAGCCCGGTGGCAGTTCACTCCCGTAACTGCCTAGAGACCAAACTAGGTGATAGTTTACTCCCATAAATGATGGTGTGTGTCCAAATCACTCTAGAACACCACTATGGCGCATTGGCTTCTCCTCCAGTGCGCATTGGTTGAGTTATACATAGTATATGATGTGTAAGTTATTCATTATTCATTCGATTAATGAGAATTCTTCCATTCTTTCTCTCTTACTTTTTCTTTCTCAATTTCTCTCTGCAAATGTGTTTGTTATTTTCTTGCTAGATCTATTTTGTGCAGGTTCAACACATTTACATGGTATCAGATCCGATGGATTGCTAAGAAAAAGACACACCGAATTATTTTTGCAAGTACCAAAGATTGAAGACAGTGGAAAATTGGAATTCCCAAAAGAGTTCATTCTTACACCTTACAATTACTTTGCATGGAAGGAGACGACAATCATGCATCTTCAAAGTAGAGGATTGTACAGGTTAACCATGAACACAGAAACAGAACCAACATCATCCATAGGAAAACCCAAGTATCTAAATCGAATGGATGAAGCATTCAGAACAATTTGCAGTCTCATTTCTCTCGATATCCCTTTTCACATATCTTCCTGTAAAACCCCCAATGAATCTTGGGCCACCATGGAAGGGCTCTTTGGAAAACACGATGAGATGAGGGGACACATGCTCGAGGTGGAATTGCTCACATTGGATCCAGAAATCTTCGATAGTCTCCAAGATTTCTTTACAAAATTTAAGGATGTATTGTCGCAACTCAAGGCTTGTGGGTTTGATAAATTTAAGGAGCAGAAAAAAATGGTTCTTAACATTCTCTCCAAAATTGGTCATGAATTCTCAGTGTTCGTATCCACATTCCATTAATTCAAATTCACCTCTGGAGCTACTTGGAAGATGCCTTCTCTTGAGGAATTTATCGAATCCATGACACAAGAGCAGACCAAGCTCATCAACATGTGAAAAATAAAAGGCCCAAAGGTGCATGCACTTACTTTGAAAGATGGCAGAGGTCATCAATATCATAAATATACAGACAAGGTCAAAAGGAAAGCACATGAAAATCCAAAGAAGAAAGGGTACTCAAAACCCTTCACCGATGCCTCGGGATCCAAAGGTGGAAAGGGGAGAAATGCACATACTTCCATAAAGGATTCCATCCAGAATCCACATGCATGCAGAAACAAATAGATCTAATGAATCAAATACTTCAGAAAATAACCTTGGAGATCGCATCCCCAAGGGTGCCAAGAAGAAGAAGCCAGAAGATCAGAATATGAAGAAAGGAAATTCTAGCCATGCCTTGATTGCCATCAACTCCTCTCTCGATGCTTGAATCATAGATTTGGGATAATAACATCACATGGATGCCACAAAAGAAGTCTATTATTCATTGGATGCATGCAAAGGTCCTCCTATTCTAATAGGGGACAACTCTCCAGTCGAGGTCACTAGAAAAGGAAGGATTGAACTCACAAACGGAAGCTTCGAGAATGTGTTGCATGTTCGCAAACTTTCCCTCAATCTTCTCTCCATGTATCAAATGAAAAATTCTGGCATCGAAAAGAAAGTCATATTCACACTGTTGGTTGTGGAGTCTGATTATCTTCCTGATTCATAGGTCTTTTACTTTCAGCCGTGTTTATACCCCATGAAGTATTTACACCCCAGAAGTATGTACACTCTTCCACGTGGGGGAGTGCAGAGGGGGGGTACCCCCTCTGCGAGGTCCGGGGGGGTATCCCCCTAGCTGGGGGGCCTGGGGACAGGCAGGTCCCTAACGGGGGTTTGGGGGCGAAGCCTCCAAAGGAAAAATTGCCTTGTAAATATATATTGTAATTTCATTGTAAATCTGGACCGTTCATTATAAGGTCACAGATCTAACGATAGAGATTATGTTAGGGTTTTTTTCCCTAGAAAGCAACCCTCTTTTATGAGGGAAATGTATTGCGGCTATGATCAATGGAGAGTATTGTATTCTGAGAGAGGAGATTGTGAGAGAAAGAAGAGGAAGTTACAACGGGTTTTGCTGTAGGTTGCATCCCTTCATTTGCTAGATAATAATAAAGGAAGGACCTGGCAATTTCTCTGGTGGACGTAGCCCACACTGGGTGAACCACATAAATCTGTGTCTCTCTTGTATTGTGTATCTTCTGTGTTTGTTTCCGCATTTGTTTTATTTTATTGCTCCACGGTCCTATTTTTCTAACACACACCTGATGCAATGGACATCTATGACGTGCAAACTAATTCCAGGGTTGCTACGGGTGAGGTAAATCATCAATCTAGGCTTTACACTTTTTCTAAATTTATTGAACCAGATTATGCTTTACTACTTACCCATGCTGATGAAAGCAGTAAGATA
>ML818833.1:0-14838 GCA_009831015.1 Picea engelmannii
ATAAATTTACAAAAGAGAACTAGGCACTCATTAGCACATTCCAACAAAATCAAGATTATTAATGAAATATTAGAAACTTGAACACGTGCCATTTCAATTAATTGGTGGTAATGGTGATCGATATAAATACTACTAATTCATATTCATTTAGTTGTTATCTAGTCGTATTTTTCATCCCTAGACTAAATTTGTCATTTAAGTTATTCATTTTTAGTTGTGTCGCTTAAAATTTCTCAAATTTGTTAGTATTTAACTTTAAAAAAAATGTCATGATTAACTTTTTTGGTCATTTAGTCACTAATTACCCATTTTGTATGAGTTAAAGAAGCATTGTCCTCAAGGTTGAAGGTGAGGAAATTATTGTTGAATTGTTGTTGGTTCCCATGTGGCATATTTTGGTTGCACATCTTTTCATTGAATCAATACTTCCCTTATAATGCATTGGCACCAATGACACTCTCTACTATATGATATTGCTTATGGCTAGAGACAAATGAAACCTCCTTCATCAAGTTTTGGTAGGTTGGACTTCTCTTTTCAATTTGATCCCACAACCTTCTTCAAATAATACACATGAAAGACTAGATGAATATTTGAGTTGGTTGGTAGAGCCAGCTTGTAGGAAACCTAACCAATGTGGTGTATGATCTGATAAGTACCATCAAAATTAGGACCTAGCTTCCATGGAACTTTATCTTTGAGTGATATTTTTTTATAAGGTTGTAGACAAAGAAACACTTGATCCCCTTCAACAAAAGAACATTTGAATATATGTTTATCAACTTGTTGTTTCATTCAATTTTTCACCACAACCAAGTTGTCATCGATGATATGAATAATGGTTTCTCTTTTTGAAGCATTTTGTCTACTACATGAACCTTGGAGGTGCCTGGTACATAAGATTCCATTGACAATGGTTTTGGGTCATAAACAACTTCATATGGTACCGTTGTTTTAGCTCCTTGATGAGTGGTATTGTACCACCATTCAGTAAGGGGAAGCCATTGTGCCCATTGTTATGTTTTTTCATAAGAAAATCATCTCAAATAGGATTCTGAGAACTTTTTGACCACTTATGTTTGACCATCAATTTGAGGATGAAATGTAGTTCTCGTATTCAACTATGTACCCTAAAGATTAAATATCTCTTACCAAAACTTGTTGTTGAATGGGGGATCTTGATCGAAGAAAATGGAAGTGGGCATACCATGTAGCTTGAATATATCATCCATGAAGGTCTGGGAAACTAAGGAAGGAGTGAAAGGATGAACTGGCGCACAAAAATGAGCAACTTTTGAAAGACAATCAACAACCACCATGATGACTTATTTGTTTCCTACTTTTGGAAGTCCTACAATAAAATCCATTCAAATGTTTGTCTAGATCTGTAACATCCTGGTCTTCCGTGCACTGACCAAACTTATTCTTTGAAGACACTTTCTTGCAAGTGATCCAGATTATTATACTATTAACCGTTTGATTATGATTACGAGGCATTATGGATATGATGATATGTTATTTTGTTGTATTGACATAGACATGTGATATTGACTGGGTTCTCCTGAGTGTGAAGGACTTTGGACCTCGAGGATGCAGAGGCATCGATGAAACCCCTTGGACTCTGGATCGAGTCAGGGAGTGGACTTTTGGGTTGAATATTATTGATGTGACATATGTACATATGATTAGATGTTATGATGATTGATTGTTATTGTTGATATGATTCGTTGATGGATGTATTCTGATGATAGCTTGCCAACCAGACTCACATGTGGAGTAGAGGGGTCATGCATGACAATAAGAGACTTTGAGGGAGAGGTGTGGGAGTAGCCCTGCCACAGCCTACTAGCAGTCTCGTCATGGCTCGAACTGTAGGTTAACGATTACCTAGTTCGAGAAGACCTACGATGTCGTGAGGGAAGACTGCGACAATCGCTCACGATGATTCTAAGGGGCACGCAATAAGGTAGGGGCCTTATTACATAGAGGCCCTTAGTATCACAAAATATCACCTGGCGGAGTATTGACTCCGGGGTTTTTGACGTCTACCAAAGTCAGTCAAGAGGTGAGTGGCATCCTTGGAGCACGTAGTGCGTCCTGAAGGGCACGTCGCGCAAAGAAAACAGAAAGAGGCAAGTGGCACCCTTGGAGAACATAGTGTGTCCTGAAGGGAACGTTGTACAAGGAAAATGAAAAGAGGCAAGTGGCACCCTTGGAGCACGTAGTACGTTCTAAAGGGCACATTGCGTAAGGAAAATGGAAGGAGGTGAGTGGCACCCTTGGAGCACCTAGTGCGTCTTGAAGGGAACGTCGCAATGTGCCCTTTAGAACGACCTTAAAATGAATAAACCTGGACGGCCTTAAAATGAATAAACTGATAAGTGAATAAACCTAGACGGCCTTAAAATGAATAAACTGGTAAGTGAATAAACCTAGACGGCCTTAAAATGAATGATGTGACAAGTAAGATTTAAAAAACATTTTTCCCTAATAAAAATGTCGCCCAACCTAGTGAAATTACAACCTAGGTCTAATTAGAACATGTGGTCAAAAAATAATAAATGAACATGTAACAAGAAGGGGGGTAAGAAATTAAAATTTATTTATTAAAGTCATAATTATAATGGAGGATTAAAATTTTAAAAAGGGAAATGGTTGTTTTTATCTACTTTTGCTAGTGTAATTATAGTTAAAAAAGAAAAAAGTGGGTAAATGATTGTTTCATCTACACTTGCTAAATTGATTTTTAGTTAAAAAGGAAAAAGAGGGAAACTTAAAAGAAATAGGAAAATTAAATAAAAGGGGAAACATAAAGAAAAAGTTGAATGACTAACTTAGTAAGGAATCTTGCCTTGGGAACTTGTTATTTATGAACTCAACTAGGAATTAAGTAAGGCGTAAGTCATTTAATAAGTGTAAGGGAATTTTGGGACATCAAGGAGCGTTTTTAGGAATGATTTAGGTGGGTGAGGGAAATAGGAATAATTAATTAATTAATAAAATTAATTTTCTGGTGCAACTAGGGGATCGGACGACATGTGTATAGGGGAGGTTTTTCCTAATTAATTAAATGAAAAAAGAATTTAATGAGAATTTGGGAAACTGATTACTTGAAAAATCTATAAAAAGGAGGGAGGAGGAGGAGTATGATATCATTTTTATGCATAACATTATGCTGCTAAAATTTTACTTGACTGAACTTTCTCTTGTGGGAGTTGGGATACCTAGCTTGGGTAACGAGTGGTAGCTCGACCTTGCGAGGTGAGTTGGGTGCTAGAAGTTCTTTGGCATTGTGTGCATATCCCCTTTGTATCATGGGGGGCTCAGTGGGAAGAAGAGTACCCCTAGCGTTGGCTAGGAGGTACCGGTGAGGTCACATCGATTGGCAAGCGGGAGCTAGACGGAGCACGCACAAGACAACAACTACGAAGCATTCGCGTTTGGATAAGGTACACCTATTAAGTTGTTACTTGCAATGATATTTAATTTACACATGTTATTTTTCTATGCTCGGTTGAATATTTCATTTCCATAAGCTTGCTTGCACCTACTTTCCTACGATATTTGTAATCTCATTGCTTGTTGTATTCTAAATTGATTTCCCATGGCAAACCCAACTTCTGATAGCAATGACTTCTTTGGGTTGGTTTTATTGATTATTACGAAGATATTTTGTTTTATCTTTCATCCCTTATCCTTAAGTTATTAGTATGTGCCTAAGAAGTCAGCCAGGAGCCGAATCAACAGTCGTCACTCTGGTGTTTAAAGACCTATATATTCAAATTCCCTGCTTTCCTATGCATGGATAATAAGTGAAGGATATGTTTCGACCAGCTATTTATCCCTTACTTATCTCTGTTTTTTTCTCTTATGATTAATCTCAAATCTTTGCGTTTCTGAGAATGAGCATCCTTGTGTTTGATTGAATCATTGCGGAATGATTTATCTTTGCCTCTTGTGTTTGAGTATCTCTACATTTTTTATTCATCTCTGATCGAATAGTCTCTACGTTTTGTTGATTATCTATGTGATTTTATTGATAAATCCCAGCACCTTGTTTGGTATCATATCTGCGATTTTAATGGTGAATCTCAGTGCTTCATTAATATATCGATTGTGATTTCGTCATCATTATTGACTGCAATTTACCTTTAGTGGCAACGATTTACATATTGACTGCAATTTACATTTAGTGACTGGGGTTTACATATTGACTACAATTTACATGGTGATTGTGATTTACATTTATTGACAACTATTTTTATACATGAGCGATTTTATAAATGAGCGATTTTTATGAGGGGCGATTTTTATAGTTTATAGACACCATTATCATATTTTATAGATAGAAAATCATGTGTTGATGGACAAAAATATTATTGTTGGATAGTGATCATATTTAGCTTATGGGCAACGATATCATTTAGCTATAGACAACAATTTATTAGATTTGTTCATTGGAAGCGAATGGCAATGAATCCCTTTTATAAACAATGAATTTATTTAAGTCTGCGTTTCTTTTTATGATATACACAACAAAATTGATAATGCTCTATGCACAACGAAATTATTGTATTGCTCCAGTTTAAATAACGAACTATAGGACAATGATTCTATACACTTAATTTGTGCATTGAATGGACAACGAAATTAATATAGGAATGGCAGCAATTGCTGGCAGAATTATCTAGAGATAGCATCATCGTGGATAGCGTTTTAAATATTGATGATATCATTTTAAATATTGTTGATAACATTTTAAATTGATAGCATTTTAAATATTGTTGATCGTGTTTTAAATAGCGTTTTAAATATTGTTGATAACATTTTAAATATTATTGATAGCGTTTTAAATATATTTTAGACAACAAAATCATTAATATATATTAGTAGTATTAGATAACGATACTTAATGGATAGAAATATATCATTCATACAACCAATTAAGGATGGCCAGAGATATATTGATAACAAATTTAGTGACATCGAATTGATATATAATGTGTGACAAAGATTTAAATTTATTGACAGTGATTAATTAGACAGGTACCAATAACATTATTTATGTGACAACGATGTATCCAAAATACAGAACTCTTGTTAGAGAGTGATTATAATTAGGCATTGAATTTATATCATTGTTGGCAGCGAATTGTATAGATGTTGTTGTGTCTAGATGTTGATAGAGATGTATATCAATCTTGTGTGACAGTGAATCATTGTGTTAGAGCGCCTTCATAACTAGATTGGATACAATGATGCATTAGCATTAATGGATAGGAAGTTTATCTACAACGATTTTACACAAACGATTTTATACAAAACTACTTAAATGATCTTTACATAGCGATATTATTTCTACTCATAACCAATGAGATATGGTTTTAATACTTTATGTTTCGTTTTATTTATGGTCAAACCCTAGAAATTTAATATCATCACTACAGGTCTCATCTTCATATATAGACTCTGTGTATAATTGCAAGGTTTATGAAGTTTCTAAATGGCGACGAGATTGTTGCACTTGAATTGTTCCAACACGTTGATTGTGATCAAATCATTATTATCTCCGCCATCGGGTCACAACATTGTTTGTTCTCCAATACTTTCAGATCGGTGCCCTCTTCCATGTCTAAAAATTTCCCAAGTTCGATCACAAGATTGATTCATTCATCTCAAAGAAGGTTGGTGTTAGAATTAACGGATGTTCCCTCTTCCTATTTGTGCGTAAGTTTTTTCTTCAAAAGATGCATGTGGCACAACCCTTCTCTCTACAATAATTGTCCTTTTCCTTGTTTCAAATATTTTCCTGTAGATACAAATTGATACAAGTGATATATAAAAGATGTTTAACATTAGCCTACACATAATTGTCATTCAAAGGTTATAAGAAAATCTTAACTGCAAAATTATCCTTTAATTAACTACTAATGGTTTTTCTCACTACATGGTTCTATTACTTTCATGAACTTTGCAAATATCTCTCGCGGTCCCTGTGTTAAGAGATGGAAACTTTTCTTTTTAAGTTAAATTATTAATGGTTGCAGTCCTAATCTCAAGTTACCATCTTGTTGGGATACTTATTGATCATGTTCATTGCATATATACATGATGTTTCTAAGTTGTGAAATCCCATAGACAATGATTAGGAATTTAACACAAAAGAAAAAGAACATTCTACACCGTTGAGTATAGGTACCCGCTTGAGATTGGTGTGCTATATATTTTCATTTGATGTCCCTTGTATAGTCTCAAACCCATTGCTATAGGATTAAATTTAAACCTGAATCATTGAATGTCCCAAGTTTTGGTCTCACTGAATATTCATATGGATTTCTCAAATTACACAAACGATCATCATTAAGAGAATTAACTAAATGAAATTTGTTATGTGGTTGTGTTTGGAGAATCCAATAACAACTTGGCATGATCATGAATTTATGGTTGAAACAATTTCATCAAACACTTGAATTCTTCACATAGTTTGGCTATTGGAATTTTATTCTTTGAGCGAATACATATCATGTGATTATGGTTCAAGCATAGTTCACATTGACACTTGCTAAAATGATTAAAAAAAAAAAAACTAACTAAAAAAAAATAATGTGTACATTGTTGATGTCGTAACGGAGGGGGTTGTTACAAGATATATGTTGGGATTAGTAGTGGTTCAATGCCCCTGGTATATTCACCGTCTCTCCCTTGTTTCATTGGAAATCATTACATGATGTTATGAAATCCTAGATATATGTTTCCATGTGTAACAACCCTTCTGTTATCTCATATAAATACATGAGAAAACAGTCTGATTTTTGTTTTCTGTTTTTTTCAAAAAAACATTAATAAGCATCATTAGAACAGGAGAAACATGACAAGACATCATTAGAATAAGTGAAACATGACATTAGCATGCTTCAGTCAATTGAATTCAAATTCATGATAATAACATATATCAGTAAAACACGTTTTGTTGTTCTCAATTCATTTGCAAACTAGATTTAGATACTACTTAAAGCACGGAGGAGTCAACCACTCCACATAAAATAAATTACAACTACCCACCCAACCTATACTGCAAGTTTAGGACTTCCATGACACATAATCAATGCTCAAGTATAGGATTTGTCCGATTGATCTTGACCATTTAAGATCTCAAGACTGGTGACTATTCTGAGGAACAAGGAAGTGTCTAATTCCCAAATTTCAATTCATTCCACAATTTAAATACAAATACAGTGTTCTTAACTACCTTTCTGCAAATAGAGAAGATTTGGTGACATGGTTACTTCATCAAAACATCATTACATACTAGTTCAATAATTTATCACCTTATTCATTTAAGGATAGGAATAAATTCCAGAAACATCAAGACAATAACTTTAAACAGTAAACAAAATCATTTAATCGACAATCTAGCATTCATGACAGTTTTAAATCACTTAGAAATAGTGAATAAATAACCTATAACTGGGAGAGATTATGTTCTAAGAAGAAGTTTAAGTTCCGTAAGAAGCATGAATATTCTGTTCTAGAAACACAGTGTATAACCTCCAGAGTCATTTCTAGGAGTGCGTAGATGGCTCCTTGAAGGCCCAAGGCTCAGAAGATACAACACCCGAATTACACATAAACCCTCTCAAGTCGAGAAGAGGTCAAAACTTTCAGAAGTAAAATCTCAGGAGAGATAGTGCAAACATACACAGGGGAAGCACAAATACGCATGCAACAATTTAGCATTTAAAGCTCAGGAGGGATGCACTAAGAGTGTTGGAGTTTAAATCAAGGTAAATCTCAAGAGCGACATGGGTGCAGGTTTCAAGGAGGAGTCAATACCATTAAACCAGGAGGGACATACAGTAGCCGCCAGATCTGGGAGTTGCAGAGGAGGGCCATCGGGTCAACATTCGATTAAGTCTCAGTCGTCAGATCTCAGCAAGGGTAGATCAATGATGGGGAGCCATTACGGGATCGGAAGGTCAAGTTAACTATCATGCCAGTTTGTATTCCAAAATCAAAACGGGTCGTCAATTGTCACCTACAAACATATCAATGATTGGCATCGGTCACACTATCAATGAGCAATTTTGAATGCAGAAATCAAGAGAGGGTTTAAACATCATGCTAGTCAAGGCTCCGCAATCCTCCCAAGTCATCGATCTTCAAGACCGATGAAATCACAACCGTTGAATTTACCTGTCAATTAGTACTCAAGGAAAGGGACCAAGGCCATATCTCTCGGTCAGATGAAAGGACAATAAAGGCCCTTTGGGCTAGTTGAGGAGGAGGGAAGAACCCCAAAATATCGAAGCTCCAAAGTGATCTACATCGTAGATCAATGAGTGTTTTGTAGTCATTGGATCTGTTAAGATTTTCGGGTTAAAAGAATACGGTTAGATAAATTCAATATGCTCGAGGTTTAAGCTTTGGGGAATCTCACTTCGAGAGAAAAGGGAAGTGGAAACAATGAACCACTCAAAGTCTCGAACCCCGTAATGAATCTGGGCCATTGATCCAGGACCAATCACAGTCGTTGGATGAAATCCGAGTGGAAGGAAAGCGTAATCACTTCTATTGTTGACCACTTCGACAAGAAGAAGTCTAGAACATGCAAATATTACCTAAAGTTCGAAGATCGAGTCACGAAGTAAGACACGTGGCAACAAAATGAGATCCAAAGTCATCATAGTCCACGTAAGTAAGGAAACATGGCACAATTAGATAGTGAGAAGTGTCAAGGTCTAGTTGACACTTTAAGTACCAAAGTTATGAATCAAGGTGACACATGGAAATCATTCAACCAGTGCCACATCAATAGTTACATCAACAGCCACGTCACTCCAGAAGATTTGAACCCAAAGTAAACACGGTTCTCCAAAGATTCAGATCTTCGAAATCATTTCTAGTCGTAGATCAGAGCAAGGTATAGGGACTATTGATCTCTGAGTTAAACAAGATTCGACTCTTCGACTAAGTTAAAGGTAAGGGTTAAAGGTTGTGAAGACCCCAAAGTTTTGAACTTCTGGAGTAAAGGAGATCCATGGATATGGAGAACAACCAGGACTATTAGATCTTCGAGTCTAATTCCTTCAGAGGGTTGACAATTTGACACTCCAGAGGAAATGCATCTATGGTTACAAAAAGGTGAAACTCCTGGAGTTCTGAACTCCAGAGGGGATCTCCACCGTAGAAACTCGGGTGAGGAGAAGCTTCGTCCGTCGTTATATTAAGAAGTTAAAAGTCAACGAAGGAGGGCGGTCGGGTAGGGTAACTTAAAACTATCGGTCAACTCATCTTATGACCAACATCGATTGGTTAACACTTCAGGAGAAGGGAGTGATGAGTTTGAAGAACCTCTAGAGCGTCAAAGTTTTGGAGTCCTGAATAGCACCCCTTTAGATTTGCACTAGGTTCTATCTCTTGGTCACAAGCTTAACTTTGTTTTAGGAAAAAGGTTAATGCCCAGTAAAGAAGTAAGTAAAGGTTATAAGTTCAGATACCTTCGCTCAGACAGCAAGAGATCCCGAATTTGGATTTTTTAAGATACCATGGCACAGGGTTCATCACTACTAACAGCCAGGGTTAGCCCAAGATTTACATCAAAGGAACACAAAAATTGGGGAAAACCACCATTGAGAATCCACCATTTGACAGAAAAGAAATATAGTATTTAACAATAAGTTATGATACAATTTCGAGTCACATACGCCTCTTGGCAGTGAAACCTGTCTATAGAATTGATTTGGATTTTAAATGAAATTCAACAAGGGATTACGATACAAATTGGAACTAAATTACAAATTACCAGCAAGAAATACATTTAAATTGTCCTAACATAATCCCCTTAAACTATGTTCAACATATTTGGGTAAGGATGAAAAATATAGACTTAACCATAATCTATATGAATACATATTTCTCACTAAACGAGGATCAAACCGATATACAGAGTTCATAAAACGTCTGAAATTTACAGGGAAGATTTAAAATATGACACTGTAGCTATTGTTTGTTGCTAGCAAATGTAACACTAAACATTTGGACATTCCAATTATTCTATAGTAACTCTGTCCATCTATTGTATTGATACTCTTGAAAAATAAATAAATTCATCGTATAAATACCAGATATCAATTAAACATGTATGTTGAAGGTGTCCTTCCAGACCTTGTGCTCCTTCCTTTCCTTCACTTGCTAATCACAGAGACTTCACTGGTACCTCCCAACCAATGCTAGGGGTACTCTTCTTCCCCATTATCCCCCCGATCCGCAAAGGGGCCAAGCACAAAGACCAGAACACAATATATTCCAGGCTTGCCTCACAAGGGAGAGCTTCCACTCTTTCCACAAGCTTGGATTCCCAATTCTCACAAGTAAAAACACAGTCCATCAAAAATTAGGCAGCATAACATTGTCTTCCATGGCTCTTATGCCCTTCCCTTCTACGTCCATTTATTTATAGTATTATCCCTCACACACATCTATCCCTCATGCATAATTCGTTAATTTTTAGAAATTCAGTTCAAGGATTATTCATCCACTATATGTGTCACATTCTCCCCAGGTTGCACAAGTAATTTCTCTTTTATTTTTATTTTTCTTTAAAATCCACCTTTCCTCACATTTCCCTCTGTGTTCCTAAACTTTCTCTTAGTTATCTCTTATTTTCCCCAATCCCCTTAATTAAAGGGTGTCTCCTAACTAGGTTTTAGTCAGGGTTGGATTAGGAGTCTTCTTAGTTAGGCTAGGGTTGGTTGACTCAATCTCTATTCTATGCACAACCCCTTCTCTCAAGTTGTAATTGTTTTTAAACAAGGATTTATTTTAACAATTCCATACACCCTTGTGTATTTTATCAATTCTTTAGGTTCTTTCTTACCATTTCCTAACCATTGATTTCCTTCAAATATTTACTCATGTCACAATTCAATTAGCCCGTTTATTTAAAATGTATGGTTGGCTTTAATAATTTATACTCTATGTTTTAATTAATTATTTAATCCATTAAGGTCAGATCATTCCAATGTTTTCTAGGCCACCTATGTTTATTGACTCAAGTTTCCATTGTGCAACATGCCCTTCAAGATGCAACTCGTTCTCCAAGGGTGTCACTTGAGTTGACTTGTTTTGGAAGTTTTTCCAACCCCTTGGAGTAAAAAATCCATTCAGTCGACCTTGTGAGAGACTAAGGGATTCTAAGGAATAAGTACCCTGCCTTATTGTGTGTCCCTTAGAAATCTACGTGAGCGATTGTATCAGTATTCCCTCACGACATCATGGACCACTCAACTAGGTAATCGTTAACCTACAGTTCTGACCATGGTGGGAGTGCTAGTAGGCTATGACAAGGATGTTTCCACCCCTCTCCCTCAATATCTGGTTTTCTATGCAAGGCCCCTTTACTCCTTATGGGAGTCGGATTAGCAAGCATCGTCAAGCCTGCATCCACTGACAAAAATAGTGTGAAAATCCATATATATATAAATCATACTAAAATCCACCATACATCATATGTGCATAATAATGAAATAATGAAATAATACAATCCACTCACTGACTCAATCTAGAATCCAAGGAAGCCCCTTGATGCCACTGGCATGCATAACTTGTCATGTGTTGTTACAAGGAAAATCTCTCTATGGCTAGGGTGAACCACAAAAGACAGAAATGACTGCAGAAATCAACTATATCCCAACAAAATGCTATATAAACCAATTTTCAAGAAAGATAAGAAAGAGGCCTACCTCGTCCAGATGTTCGATGATGTCCACCGTTGAGCACTTTGACCCAAATCTATATACCTGCAACAAGTTCTCAACAAACAAGCGAAAATAAGCATATGGTGGAAATATAAAAGGTTAGCACATTAGATAGCATAATCCGTCAGTATACATAAAAAATATGCCCATGGATAATAATACATATATTTGCAAGATATCAATTGGACAGGAAAGGAGTATTTCTATTAACAAACGATCAGCAGAAGTGAAAATATTACAGACTTCCGTGTCGACACGATTCAGAACCAAGAAATCAAGTTCCTTCCAACTAGGCTTCCACCACTTCAATCCTCCACCAAAGGCAAGCTCATATAATGGAGACAAAGAGGTTCTCTATCAATAAGGGAAGATCTTGGGGGATGAACACTATGTTCAAACTTAAAGGACAAAGGGATGCAGACTTAATATGAAGTAAATAATTTCTCCAGAGTAACTTTGCTCTCAAAGTTGAATTCTTTCTTCTTTTCCATAGCTCGTAATTGGCTTCTTTATAGCCTTGAAAATGAAAATGAAGGACCAATCTGAAGCATTTCCAGTATATGGAAGGCCAAGGATCATAGATCTCCTATCGTGACATGGAAACTCAGCATTTAATTTTGATTTTCTGGCACAAATCCCAATGTATGGGGGTTGTAGTGGAGCAGCCTACGTATACGCTTGATGTATAGGGTGCAAGATGTGTACAAGTGGAAAAACTTATATTTTTTTCCTCTGGACTTTAGTAATAGGGAAGATAAGTCTGCTAGGGAAAAGGAATAAGGCCATCTCTACAAGATTGCATAGGGTGAGGCAAATCTTGCTCTAACAGATGCCCCCTAATGCATGAGGTCAGAGGAGTATCTGTGATGGCCAAAATACATTATGAATAACCTAGAAGTGGAGTGGTAGGGAACCAGCTAGATGAAATTGATTGCTCATTACATTCTATATTGACTTTACATACATGGATTCCAAAAATACACTGTAGATCCATGTGAAAATATACCAAACAAGTGTCCATGGCCATGAATAGGAAAATACAAATGTGGTTACATGCCAATAGTTGGCATAGTCATGAACATGACCCAATAGTACTAGTCTCAAAACCAATTTGAAGATGTTTGTATACCATGGAGTACAATCTGATCTCCCATGATCATTGAAGTCATATAGGTATTTTTCCAATGAAAAGGAATAAATAGCTCAGGAAAGTTGCGGCCACATAGTGATGTCTTCAATTTTTCTACACAAACCGCCAAAGGTGTAAGTCTACATCATGTGAATAAACACTACTAAATTTGAACATGTTTGCGACGAAGTAGAGACAAATTTGCGTCGGCATAGAGTCGTTTTTGCGACCCAGATAATTTATTTTTTCGTCGGTCTAGCGACCACACATGGATCTTCGTTGGTCTAGCGACTGGAAAAAGAATCCTATTCACAATAGGGAAAATTTCAGCTAGCGATGAATGTTAGTCGGTCAAACGACTAATATTAGTCGCAAGAGTGACCAAAACAACCCTGGCAAACTTAGTCAATAAACCACTATGAGTTGCTAGAACGACGAATATTAGTCGGTCAAACAACTAATATTAGTCGCAAGAGTGACCAAAACAACCCTAGCAAACTTAGTCAATACACCACTATGAGTCGTTAGAACGACGAATATTAGTCGCTAGAGCGACCAAACCATCAGTTAAAAAGGTCAAAAGAAGCAGGATCAGTTAGTCGCACTAGCGACTAACTTACTAGCGATGAACACATTGGTCTCTCTAGCGACTAACAGGTTGGTCGCTAAAGCGATTAACACGTTGATGTTTGTGACCAATTGGCTATACTATTGACGAATAGGTTGGTCGCTAAAGCAACCAATGGTTTTTTTTTTTTTTAAATTATGCCATTCACACAAGATCTATGCAAATCTGACCTACATGAGCATTCTTTAATAGAAAAAATGAAATGGTCCATGACTATAACAGACAATTAAAAAAATTGCAATGCAACTATCTATATGCCTATGTTTCTTTTGATTTTTCAAATTAAAATAAAATGAATTGCAAGAAAAGAAACCTATAGATGTAAACAACCATTGAAATGCAAAGTTACAACCTATTTGCAAAGAACAAACAAAGAGTCAAACCCTAAAAAAAACTCTTGAAGGAAAGGTAGTAAAACCATAGGGGGCTTTGTTCCTCAATCCTTTGGATTTTTAAGGCTTTTAAGCCAAACCTACAAACTAAAATCTAACTAATCATCCACATTCCCTAAATATAAACCTAGTAGACACACGAAAGCGATAAAAACTAGAAAAAATAATTTTTTTAACCCCTATAGAAAGTTACCTCAAAAAGTGTGTTGGCCCATGACGAAAGGTACCATGTTTCCTACATTGACAAACAAAGGAACCAGACCTTTTTGATGCATTGGTCAATGCACTTGTTGACCCCAATAAGTGTGATGGTCTCTAGGGGTCTCTTGCACCTGGGAGCTCAACTCTGTGGGATTCCTTTGTGGTTTCCAACCCTTGTCACTTGCAAAATCAACACATAAAGCTAAAAGAAGTCAGAAAAACCTAAAAAACTCATAAAAAACAAATAAACTCATTTACCACACACCCACAATCAAGGATCTTGAGATTGGCTCATATCCCTAGTGGAGTCACCACTCTATTGGTGCAAATGTACAAACAAAGTGAGAAACTTTGCAAACCTTGTGGTTGCTACAAGATTACAGACAAATGAGTTAGAAAACTAAAAACCCTATATTTCAATGAACTAATTTGTTCTCTAAGCTATGTTATTCCTATATATGGAATCAAAATGCAACAAAAAAATAAAAGACAAGAACAACTATTTGATGAAAGAATAAATGAATCCATTACCCAAATTGTAGACTTCACAATATCACTGGTGGAGAGATATTGAAGGTGTTTATCTTCCATTGGCCTCTCCTTCAGAGGGTTCTTTGATTTCCTCGAGTGTGTGGTTGTAGTTGCTCTTTCCTCTGGCTATAGATGGATGCAATAGTGTGCTCCTCAAGAAACTAGGGTTTCATTGGTAAAGGGACAAACCTAGGGAAAAAA
>ML818833.1:39126-85012 GCA_009831015.1 Picea engelmannii
CTATGTATGTGATCAAGGAATCATACAATAAAACACAACAAGCTTTATAGGAAATAATCATATTATTGTATCATATTAAATGTGAAAGAGAGATTACAACCATGGCCTTGATGTCGTAAGGTCCCTTCCAACTGTCCTTCATTTCCCACACACTTTCACTCCAGGAATTCTGAGAGCATAGATCTGATAATATTCACAATCTATCTTGACAAAGCAAATCTCAAAGCCACTCCAACCAAGCTAATAATTCCAAGCCAACCAAAGCTAAGCTCAAGAACCCCTTCTCCATGAGAACTCCTCTCCTTTTATAAGTTGAAGAGGATAAGGTGATGAGGTTAGGATGATCCCACTAAATCATGAAAGCGAGTAAGATCCAAACCATTTGGATGCCACCTCACCATGGAAGTTTCTCTTTCTAGAAGATTCGAGAAAACACTCATTTTTCCCACGTGTAAGCATTCTCGCACCCTGCCTATAGAGCAACCTGCGAATTGTTCACACCCTAGATATGATGTAGCCTGCGAGAATCAGGCATTCTCGCACCCTAATGCATAGACATCCTGCGAACTTCCTTTTTTATAAGGTTTTTACACAGGAAAATGCAACTTCTTTTCTCAGGAAAAGTTATTCTCCCTTCTCTCTTCGGGAACTCAGGCCACTGACCCCTCTGAAGGCAACAGATAGGTTTACATCATTAACGATCATAGGGATGACGAAAATAATGTGTAACACCTATTGAAAAAGTATATGCATGGGTACCAAATGCAGTAGGGGATCTAACTAGGGAACCCATGTTTGGTAAGTCTCTACCACTTGAAATCGACACAAATTTATAGCATATGGAGGGTTATGTGTCACAACAAATGGGTTCATACCTAGGGCATAAAAAGTGACAGTTATAGGATAATGTAAAAATGCATAACGGAATGGATACCTATCTTATATGTTGGGTAATGAATATGCCTGCTCGAGGTGACAAATGGTCAACATAACGTTGAAATCTGCAAGAATCCCAGGTTAAAACTACAAAAACCAACTCAATCCACTTTTGTATTAGTCTGTTAGGTGAAAAAATGGATTAAAACTATTAGAAAGTGGGTAAAAATCATTTATAAATAGTAATAAAATCAAAAATTACTATACTATTTTGACTTTTTACCCAACTAGTGCAAATTGGACAAAAATTCTTCCAAGATTCAAACGACGATTGCAGGAGCATCAGGCAACGAAATCATGAGCTGTCTAGATCAGGTAATTCTTGTTTTCTACCTCTTCAAATTAAGTGGATTAAAATTTTGAATTAGGTCTTAAATTTTTAGTTGTTTAAGGCGCAAAGTATAGATTTTGGTGTACGCGGGCTGGATTTGGTTAGGTTGTGTATACGATGAGTTATACGCTCTTGTGTGAATTACAATGGGTGTATATTGAGCCCTACACACGACTGTATGCAAAGGAGGTCGCATACATGCATGCAAATGATCAAAATGAGGGGTTCTAACACAAAATTCTAATTGTTTTTTATAGGATGGTTCTTGAATGGCAAGAGAGAGAACATGAGGAGGTCGATGCCACTGTAGACCGAGATCCAGGGGCCCAAATGGCCTTAAATTGATGTGTCTTGTATAAGTTTTGGGCACTTAAAGGAATGAGAGGCTGGGTGAGGTTGTTGGAGATGCTACTGGGTTACTAGGACCCTTATAGTGAGAGCTTCAATATCAATGGGAAACCATTAAGAATTGAAGTAGAGGACATTTACTTTCTGACAGGTCTATCACATCGGGGGGAGGTTGTGAACCTCAAATCATGGGGAGCAGGTAGAGGGATGAAGATAGAGGAATATATCAACGCACACTGTGTAGCAGGGACTCCTAAGGTAGGGAGTCAATTCCCTATCTAGGCAATAAACAACCTCAATCTAAAGATCATTGTCCTAGTATTGACTAGGATCATAGGTTCGACCTCATTTCACCAGGCATCAAAGCCACTCATGTTCTATGCAGTGCAGTGTGAGCGAACCATAGAGTATGACTGGTGTTCCTCACTACTAGAAAATATGAAGAGCCATTTGACGGAGTGCAAATAGGGGGATAAAAGAAATTTTGGGTTTGCCTCCATCCTATGCAATTTCTTTTTAGAGCGGGTTCTAGGTTTGGGACCTAGAGTTGAGATTCTCCCGAGAGGACCTCACGATCCAGCCATGGCATGGTGGACCGAGGTATTGAGGTAGAAAAGGGGACAACGAGGACTTCTTTTACTAGTCACGGTGACAGGTCATCGCTCTGGATGACTATCCCTATGAGGGGATCGAATTCAGAGGAGATACAGACATGCCACTCCCACTAGGGGCCGCCTATGGTGATATAGGTATGTCAAAATGTTTTTACATATTTCATTTTTTTTTGTATTTTTGTATAATTAGGACACAAATATTTTTGTATGGTGTTTAAGTATTTACTAGACATCTATGTACTGTATACGTGGGTCCGAGACGACCAGAGGGTTTCCCTCAACATCGACAGAGGAACCAGGGAGATGAGGTGGCTGGAGGAGAAGCCAAGAGGGTCCTCGACGCGAATTCGCAACCCTCACGGTCCAACCCGCTCTCACCAGGACCTTCTTCGTCTCACGGGCCCAAAGAGTCAAATGCTCTCACAACTCCTTTCGGGAGTTCACGCTACCCACAGTCACTCCTCCGACGATCTCCCTTTCGCAAATCGGGAAATCGGAACTCACGTGTTCGCGAGTTCGACGCTCATGATATTGGCCCTTCAATTTCCCGAGCCCGAGCTCCGATGTTCAAAGGTCAACGCCTCCACTCGTCAGGGATTTTCCTATCGGGATATCGCTGCTCGCGATGTCAACGACTTGGAGTTCCAATCTCTGAACCCCGATGCGCCGATTGTCTGATGTGATGCCACCTGTCCTCCACTATATCTTATGGTCCGACGCGCCCACGTCACCGTCGGGATTTCGTGGATCCACGATACAAGTTTTCCTTGGTGCTGAAAACCCTGAACACCGAACCCCGATTCTCCGACTCCACGGGATCTTCCGCCATGTGTACCTGCTCTGATCGACGACTCATGTTGATTCGGGAAATCGCGACTCGCGACTTCAACGAGTCTGTGCCTCACCTCGTCATCCGTCGAATGCCCAACCCCAATGGGCTTTGACCCTTCCTACGCCTATGAGTTAACTTCCTCGCAGCTCCTCTTGGGTCTAATGGTCAGCGGGATTTCATGACTCTCCTCTGCGATCCCTGGCCGTTGATCCTTTGCATTGGAGATCTCCTCGCTCCAAAACTCTTCCTGTTCGAGCCTTCGCACAAATTTGTTCCCACAGCAATGGTAAGGAACTATCCTTCCTGAGCTTTGTTTCTCCCACTCCTTCAACTGAAGGCTGGCGCACTCCTTGCGCTCGAACTCCAACAACTCTCAAAGTGTTGACTGCTTTCAGGTCCTGTGCACTCACAGCCATAGTGATCCCTGTCTTCCTTTGCTCAGACAAACTGTTGAGACTTCAACCTTGGCCTGCACTTCACCTGCACGCTTTAATTCCCCAATTCAACTTTTGGGTGAACGAGAATGAGAGTTAACTGTCTAGCCTCCTCAACGCACTCTATGCGGAGGAATTTCACTGCACTCTATGCAGGAATCTCCTGGCTCAAACAGAGAAACAATTGAAACTCATTCTCGTCTCTCTCACAGATGGAGAATACAATGCCTCCCGACAGTCTTTGAACTCAAGCAACCTACTGTTGAGTACTCTGGGTATTCAGTAACCCAGTGAAATCTCCCTCAGTGGATGCTTCCTTCAGATGATAGAACTCAAAGAGTTCCTTTCTCCTGTGCTATCTGCACATTCCCTCAACGCCCTCCTGGCGGAGTATCTCTGCCACAGAACACCCAACAGTTACGCTTTCTCCTGTGCACTACGCACTTCGCTCAACGTCCTCGAGACGGAGCTCCTCAGAATCCTCACAGAATTCTGGTCTTTCAGAACTCACAGCAGATTTCTTTCCTTACGCACACTTGATACCCTCTTGGTAGAGCTCCTACAAAACTCCTCAGAGGTTCTGTCCACAACAGTGTCTCGACTACACTGCCTTGACTATTGAGGTGTTCAGTAACCCCAAAAGTCCTCTTTCTATATGAGGAGTTGACTTCAGCGCTTGTGCTCTCAGCACGTCTTTGTTTGACTCCTCCGAGTTCAGAAGTGCCTACTCTGTGCACCGGTATTCAAAGTCTCAACACTCTGTCACGCCCTCATGGCATGAAACCTCAAAGACCTCTCAAACCTGAAATCAAACACACTCCCTGCAATGACATATTACAATACACAAATGCAGCATATAATGAACACACACACAGACATGCATATAATAACAGAATGATGCAGGAAAACTGCTCTGTATTAATAATGGAAAATGCCTGTATATTTTACAAGGTGTTCCTCGAGCTCTCTCTCGGCTCTCTCTTCTCCTCTCCATGCCTCCTCCTCAAAATGAGATCTCTATATCTCTTTTACCTGAGGGGCTCTTAGCGCTTCCCTCCAGGATTTACCTACCTTAATAAATTACAATCAATGGTTTTCTATTCTTCTATCCAGAACTAGATCACAACTGATCTATAATAAATGCCTATATTATCTACAGCCTGCGCAAAGGCATGGATTTCCTGGCTCACCAGCCTAAGACATTAAATTACATTCATTACAAATTCAAAATGAGGTTGTGCCTCCCTTCAGCTCTGAATGAGTGCGCGCTGACGTGGTTGGCTGGTTGGATGCATGGAGAGATGCTCCTGCATCATACTCCAAAGCTGCAAAAATCATGAGCTCCTGCTCATGAGCTTCCCATGTAGTTGCTTGGAATCCTCCAGGGTCCCAAACAAATCCTTGGAGCTGTTCATCTGCTCCATTCTGTTGTTGTTGTTGCTGCTTCCGCTGCGCTGCTTCTCTCCTTCTGCCCAGCGTCTCTTCACTGGTAGACTGTGCTGACCTCAACATCAGCCTTCTGATGTCCTCTATCTCTCAATCCAGTTGCTCCGGTGGCTGGCCCTGATTTTGCAGTCTCCTCAGCTGCAAAAGATTTTGGCCATTGGCAAGATCATCATGATCTCCCATGCCATATTTTTCATCTTCATCTATGGCCTCAAGCTGCCACTTTACTGCAGTCTTTAGCTCTGCAGTCTCTTCTTGACTGACTTGTTGCTCAGTCATCCTCTTCTCTGACAGCTCGAATTCTGCCAGTTCTCTTGTCGGTTTGGGATTATTCAACCAATCCTCCAGCATCTCCAGCTCCATCTCCCATGGAGTAATAATTCTATCTTCCTGCTCCTCGGCTTCTTCTACTGCTAGCTTCAATGCTACAGCGCTCTCAGCTTGTTGGCTGAATCTATTGAGTTGTTCCTCAGAACACTCATTTTCTGCTCCTGCTGTCAGCTTCAGTGCTGCAGCTTCTCGGTTTTCAGCTCCCAGGCTGAATATGTTGAGACATTCCTCAAAATGCTCGCCTCCTCCATCTTCTACCGCAAATTCCTCTGTTGCAGCCTTTTCAGTTTCAACGCTGAATGCTTTGAGCCATTCCTCGGAATGCTCACTCTCTTCTCCCGCGTGGGTAGCTCCCAAATTCTGCTCTTCCTCTTCTTCTTCGACAGTCATCTCTAGCTGTGACTGTTCTTCTGCTGTTGTTGCATGTACAACAGAATTTTCTGCCTCCTCCTGGGAAGAGGGTAGGAATAACTCGATTCCCCCAATCATCAAAATACCATCTTGAGTCTCCTCCTCTTCTGTCAGCTGCATCTGCTGATCTAAATCCATCTATCCATCCCTGCCCACCTGGAAATACGGGATGCTTCCGCTGCTTTCCTGGCAGATTATGAGATCAACCGATCCCATCTTCATCAGCAACCTTTGCTGAATTGAACTCTCCCTTGAGTCCAGGAGACTCTCAGACAGTCTCAATTTTTCATCCCTGCCCTCCAGGCAATACGGGATGCTTCCGCTTCTCTCCTGGCAGTATTCGATGCTTCCGTTGCCTCCCTAGAAGTCTTTGAGATCCCGCAGTGATCTCTGATCATCGCCCAGCTGGCAATGTGTAATTCCTTCATCGTCCTCATGATATCCCTTGAGATCCTCAGTTGATCTCAATTTGTTTCCCTCTTGGAAATCTGGGATTCCTTCTCTGCCTTTCTGGCAGTCCTTGAGATCATCAGACGACCTCAATTCATTCCCTGTTTCCTTGCCCATCTGGCAATATGGAAACTCTCCACTTCCCTCCTGGCAGTCTATGAGACCCTCAAATGATCTCATCTCATCTTCCTCATCACTCAAATCATCGAGACTCTTCCCAGTCTCTGGCCAACGGTAACAAATCATCTCGTCTTCTGTGGCCCTGAGGTCCTCAGCATACCTCAGCCATCCTTTCAACAACCTCTGTTGTCTTTTGACCATCAGTTCCCTGACTGGCCATTTAACCTTTAGCGTCTTCATGGGCCATTCATTAACCCATCTCGGATTTTTATCCTGCCGCATCCTCATCTCGAGCTCCTCCATCTCTCGCTTTATGTCAGCGAGCTCCTTATCCATCTCTGCTGCGTTCATCAGTTTCGGGCTCTTCTTTTCAGCACGTCTATGGCCTTCAGTATCCATGTTGTTGTTTCTATCTGTCCTACTAACAGATCCGCTACCGTCACTCCTGAATTCCTGAGTGCCCGGCTTCATTTTCTCACAGTCTCCTAATGACTGTATCCACGATTGTTGTCCACCTGCACGCTGTCGTCACAGAGTCTTCAGTAACTCTGTCTTTCTTCTACTACCTTCTCACTTCACCTGAAATGTACAGATGAAGTTCCGCTCTGATACCACTCTGACGCAAGTCGTTTGTATCAGAGTGATTTGCCTTTCTCCTTCCCTTCTCTCGCCTGAAATGTACAGACAAGATTTCGGGCTCTGATACCACTTGACGCGAAGTCGCAACCCTCACGGTCCAACCCGCTCTCACCAGGACCTTCTTCATCTCACGGGCCCGAAGAGTCAAATGCTCTCACAACTCCTTTCGGGAGTTCACGCTACCCACAGTCACTCCTCCGACGATCTCCCTTTCGCAAATCGGGAAATAGGAACTCGCGTGTTCACGAGTTCGACGCTCACAATATCGGCCCTTCAATTTCCCGAGCCCAAGCTCCGATGGTCAAAGGTCAATGCCTCCACTCGTCGGGGATTTTCCTATCGGGATATCACTGCTCACGATGTCAACGGCTTGGAGTTCCAATCTCTGAACCCCGATGCGCCGATTGTCTGATGTGATGCCACCTGTCCTCCACTATATCTTATGGTCTGACGCACCCACGTCACCGTCGAGATTTCGCGGATCCACGATACAAGTTTTCCTTGGTGTTGAAAACCCCGAACGCCGAACCCCTATTCTTCGAATCCACGGGATCTTCCACCACGTGTACCTGCTCTGATCGATGACTCCCGTTGATTCGGTAAATCACGACTCGCGACTTCAACGAGTCTGTGCCTCACCTCGTCATCCGCTGAATGCCAAACCCCAATGGGCTTTGACCCTTCCTGCGCCTACGAGTTAACTTCCTCGCAGCTCCTCTCAGGTCTAATGGTCAGCGGGATTTCGTGACTCTCCTCTGCGATCCCTGGTCGTTGATCCTTTGCATTGGAGATCTCCTCGCTCCAAAACTCTTCCTGTTTGAGCCTTCGCACAGATTTGTTCCCACAGCAATGGTAAGGAACTATCCTTCCTGAGCTTTGTTTCTCCCACTCCTTCAACTGAAGGCTGGCGCACTCCTTGCGCTCGGACTCCAACAACTCTCAAAGTGTTGAGTGCTTTCAGGTCCTGTGCACTCACAGCCATAGTGATCCATGTCTTCCTTTGCTCAGACAAACTGCTGAGACTTCAACCTTGGCATGCACTTCACCTGCACGCTTTAATTCCCCAATTCAACTTCTGGGTGAACGAGAATGAGAGTTAACTGTCTAGCCTCCTCAACGCACTCTATGCGGAGGAATTTCACTGCACTCTATGCAGGAATCTCCTGGCTCAAACAGAGAAACAATTGAAACTCATTCTCGTCTCTCTCACAGATGGAGAATACAATGCCTCCCGACAGTCTTTGAACTCAAGCAACCTACTGTTGAGTACTCTGGGTATTCAGTAACCCAGTGAAATCTCCCTCAGTGGATGCTTCCTTCAGATGATAGAACTCAAAGAGTTCCTTTCTCCTGTGCTATCTGCACATTCCCTCAACGCCCTCCTGGCGGAGTATCTCTGCCACAGAACACCCAACAGTTACGCTTTCTCCTGTGCACTACGCACTTCGCTCAACGTCCTCGAGACGGAGCTCCTCAGAATCCTCACAGAATTCTGGTCTTTCAGAACTCACAGCAGATTTCTTTCCTTACGCACACTTGATACCCTCTTGGTAGAGCTCCTACAAAACTCCTCAGAGGTTCTGTCCACAACAGTGTCTCGACTACACTGCCTTGACTATTGAGGTGTTCAGTAACCCCAAAAGTCCTCTTTCTATATGAGGAGTTGACTTCAGCGCTTGTGCTCTCAGCACGTCTTTGTTTGACTCCTCCGAGTTCAGAAGTGCCTACTCTGTGCACCGGTATTCAAAGTCTCAACACTCTGTCACGCCCTCATGGCATGAAACCTCAAAGACCTCTCAAACCTGAAATCAAACACACTCCCTGCAATGACATATTACAATACACAAATGCAGCATATAATGAACACACACACAGACATGCATATAATAACAGAATGATGCAGGAAAACTGCTATGTATTAATAATGGAAAATGCCTGTATATTTTACAAGGTGTTCCTCGAGCTCTCTCTCGGCTCTCTCTTCTGCTCTCCCTGCCTCCTCCTCAAAATGAGATCTCTATATCTCTTTTACCTGAGGGGCTCTTAGCGCTTCCCTCCAGGATTTACCTACCTTAATAAATTACAATCAATGGTTGTCTAGTCTGCTATCCAGAACTAGATCACAGTTGATCTATAATAAATGCCTATCTTATCTACAGCCTGCGCAAAGGCATGGCTTTCCTGGCTCACCAGCCTAAGACATTAAATTACATTCATTACAAATTCAAAATGAGGTTGCGCCTCCCTTCAGCTCTGAATGAGTGCGCGCTGACGTGGCTAGCTGGCTGGCTGGCTGCATGGAGAGATGCTCCTGCATCAGTCCTACAAAACATTCAAGGAAACCTGTCGCGTTTGACTCACAAGATACCCATGTTTTAGGTAGATGATCTTCCTAAAGCCATGCAACGATAGGTGGTTGGTGTACCCAGGGCATGGGTATGACTCTTTATGCATCTCACAAACATCATGGTTTTCTACCATGATACACATCCAACGCCACAGGCGTAGATGTCGTGGGATATTGTAATATCGATCGTATATGTCTATTGAGGGTGTTAGTCCCATTTTGTACTATAAACACCATATTTTTTGAAATATATAAAAAAGGATCTTCAACTTTACTTATATTTTACAATATGGACATTGATTAGATGGTTTTCTTTGCTTTTAATTATGTGACAAATGCCAATATAAAACAAAGTTATCATAAGCATCAGATACATGATTAGAACTCCTAGGAATATGATAATATGTAATAAAATAAAATTGTAGTTCTAAAAGATGTAATTGTAGGAATCGTTGGAGTAACGTAGGATCACGCACGCAATAATGGTCGTTCAATTGACGTGCTATAATTGGGAATCCAGATGAACTTCTAATGAACGAATACCATGTGAGATAGAATCACGCAAAAGTTCTATAACGACGTTATATTCGGCCACATTATTCGTGGATGTCCCTAGGCATACACCTCCTGAAGACACCGGTAGACCCTCGGGTGAATAAACCAGCCAAGCAGCAGAAGCCAAGTTCTGTGTATGACGAATGGCCATGTCTGTGAATCCTAGGTAGATGGATAACTCCATTGACATCTGTCAACCAAGTGAAAACTCGATAAGCAACCTGAAGACGAAAAAGAAAAGATATATATACACGAAATTACATTAGTATACAAAGAGTTCCACCCAAGCCTAGTAATCATAATATATTTTCAAGTAGACCCCATTTATGGGCTCGACCACCTTATTCCATTCATAACCTTATAACTCATAGGCTCATTTTTCTAGAAAACATCTCACGATGTAAGGACCATGACACATGGGCTTAAACTTTCCTTCCCTGAGTGGTTCTTTGGCTTGATCATACAATAGGACCAAGTCACCCTCGGTGTACAACTGAGGACAAATAGACTTATCATACTAGACCTTGACACGTCGTTTGTTCACCTCGATAGGCGTAGATGTGTCTTGATATTGTTCATCAAGACTCTCTAGGTGTACAAGGCATCGCTCGAGATCAGAAGTGTCAGGTATGAGTGCTATTGCCAACTTAAGAGAAGGGATTTCACATTCAATAAGTAAAAATTGTTGGAAGATTGGTTGTTGTCATTGATGTCAACCCTAGTCATGGGTTTTGGACCGCAAGATTGATTAAGGTAATTGCACATGAAGGAAAATGAAAATGCAGATACAACACCCATGGATGGATAGTATACATAATTTTGTTTCCGGTGGTATGTGGCACGTCATGTGGATCCTCATGGTTGAGGAGAAATGAATTTTTGAAGATGACAAAGTGAATTGAAGAAGGAAGTACATGTAGGCCATGAAGATAATTAAAGAACAGAATTACAAAATAACAAAGTGTCAGGTCAGCCCTAATGAAGTGAAAAAAATGGTATAAATAAATATTATTATACATTTTGATACACAAGATGAATTTCAGAGGAAATCATAAGTAAAGAAGGCCGGATTTCAAGGGAGGATGAAGTCTTTTGGTGATGTGTTTTAAGGTATGTTATTTTCAGGTCATCTTACCATTTTTGCTATAACTTTTTTTATAGAATGACTTATATGGTGAAATTAATGTGGTATTGATAATCCATATCAAGGTACCTGTGGAAAAATTTTAAGCTCTTTATTCACTATAATTATGGAGATACACTCTGTGGAAGATAGGGTTTTTGACCAGTCCTGAAGCTAGTCAATAAACATGTGTTTCGGGTAAAACAGTCATAACTTCTTCATAGAGAATCCAAATGAAGTGGGACAACTTGCATTGGAAATAGTACAAACTTTAGTTTCTTGTGTGTGAGTTTCAGAATTTGATGTTAAATATTGAGCACGGGGCATTCTATACAAGTTCGGTTTCCTGAATAAACCAGAATTGAACAAAGTCTACCATTCTCTCTATAACTTCTTTTTGGGGAGGATTCAAGGAGTGAAACTTGGAGAATTTTCAGAGAATACATTGAGTAATATTATCTATAAGATCATAGTATTACAAGAGTTGAATAATTGCATAAATTAAAGAAGTCTCAGGAAGCATTATCAGGTTCTATGTGATGGTTGGTTGATGATGATGATTTAATATAAAGTTTTGTTATCTCTCATATATTCTTGGGTGGAAGGAAGGGGAAAGGATGGAGAGTTAAATCCTCTCTTGATATTGGAGGATTGTATATTCCTATTGGAGGTGTATCCCTCCCTTTAAATTTGGAAGTTGTATCTACCTTTGGAAGTCATTACTTCCCTCGAACAATAACTATTGATTATTTATCATATATTGTGCATGGTGTATTCTGATGTATTGGTGTAACTCTTATACTATTGTTCATTTCTCATTGGATATAGTTAAATGGTTTAAGTATAATTTTAAAAAGGCTTTAAATTTTACTTGATATTGATTCACCCCCCTCTCAGTATCAACAATTGGTATCATAACAGGTTTCCTTCAGAACAATTTAACCACTGGAAGGAAAATCTTGAGCAGAGATGGATGACCATGAGCACATTTCAAATGGGATTCAAAAATTTGATGGAATAAATTATGCATACTAGAGTGATAGAGTGAAAACTTACCTAACATCTTTGGGAGTAGACATTTGGTACTCAGTTGTAAATGGCTATGTAATTCCAAATAATGCCCCAACCGATCCAAATGAGAAGAAGCTTATGAGTTGTAATTCAAAAGCTAGACATGTTATTCTAGTAGCATTGGCACCAACCATTGCTAACAAAGTGATGGGTTGTAGCACTGCTAAATAGGTATGGGACAAACTCAAGAGTATCTACGAAGGTGATCCAAAAGTTAAGCAGGTCAAGCTTCAATGACATAGACCAGAATTTGAAAATTTGAAGATGAATGAAAAGGAAGATATTGCAACCTATATTCTTAGAGTTGATGAAGTTTTTAATGTTATCAGAGGATTAGGTGAAGAGCTCGATGAATCATTGGTTACACAAAAATTGTTGAGATCACTTCTCTTGAAGTATGATGCTAAGGTCTTTGCCATTGAAGAAACTAGGGACTTGACCAAAATGGCAATGGATGAATTACATGCGTCTCTTATAGCATATGAAATGAGAACAGGTACAGAAAGTGACCAGCCAAACAATGAAGCAGCCTTTAAAGCCATAAAGAAGACAAAAGACAAGGATAACGACCTTGATGAAGAAATAGCAAATTTTGTAAGAAGGTTTAATAAGGGAAGTGGAAGATACAAAGGTAAGTCTCCTCTCAAATGATTTAATTGTGGTAGAATAGGACATATTGTTGAAAACTACTACTATAAAAAGAGAAGTCTCAACAATAAAAGAGCTTATACTCCAAGGATGATGACATCTCCTCAGATGAGAATGATGAAGAAGATAATGATGGAGGAGAAGTCCTCTTCATAACCCAAGAAACCCAGGATGATGATCACAAGAATTCTAAAGAAGAAGAAACTATTTGTGAAGAAGATTCGGACGAAGAAACCAACCTTGATTCTTTTTGGGGATACAAAGACAATGTAGAGAGTGAACAAGAAGATGAGAATCTTGAAAAGTTGAAGCATGTTGAAAATGAAAATAACAATCTTAGAAACACAAACATAATACTAAAAGGTGAATTGAGTAGTTGTGAAGAAGAGAATTACAAGCTTGAAAAGACCATTAATAGCTTGAAGAAACAATTATAAGATTATGAGAAATTGAAAGCATAATTGGATCACACAAAAGGGGAGCTACTATTGACAACAGAAAAGTTGAAGAAGTTCAAAAAAAGAACTGAAAAATTAGATGAGATCCTTAGCAATCAAAGATCTCCAAATGACAAGATAGGACTAGGATACAATGACAGTTTGAAGACAAAAAAACAAGAGAAGGAAGATGAAAATGATGAAACCAACACTCCATAACAAGTTGAACAACAAGATAGAAGACCAGAATTCAAAAGGAATGAGACATCAAGAAGATCCTCTCCCATTAGGTATGAAAGAATTCATTATGAAGGAAAGTATAGAAGAATAGATCGTGAACCCAGATGGACCACACCACAAAGAAGATCACTTACTCTCAGGTATCAAAATTTCTTTCTTTGACATTTTTATACTTGTGGAAATTTTGGACACAAGGCAATCAATTGTAGAATCAATGAAAGGAATAACTATGCAAGCTACATTAATGGTGAAAATAGTAGATATGGAAATGTTCATAGAACTATCAATAGAAATTGTAATCCATTTGACCCATTAATGGATCAAAATATTGTATGTTACAAGTGCAATAATATTGGTCATAAAGCACGAGATTGGAGAGAGATAAAGGAAGATAATCATATGCCAAATGTCTGTATACCAACTACAACATGGAAAAGGAAAGAAATTCCACAAAATGAAAATTGTCAAATAACATTGGTCGCTAAAGAATGAAAAGAAGAAGACGAATGGTTCATAGACAGTGGGTGCTCATCTCATATGACCAGAGATCAAAGAAAATTTGTCATATTGAAGAAAAAGGGTGGAAATGTTACATTTAGAGATGACTCATCTACTAAAATACTTGGAAAATGAATTGTAAAGCTTGGAAGTGAAAATGTAAAAGCAGGAAAAGTCCTACTGGTTGAATATCTGAAGCATAATCTCCTCAATGTCAGCAAAATATGTGATCAAGGATACACTCTTATGTTTGACTCCTGAAAATGTAAAATCAGAGAAAATAACTCAAGAAGATTGGTTGCAACTGCAACAAGAAGACCGAACAACATATACATCCTAGACATGAAGAAGAGAGAGAAGATATAAGTCACAGAAAAGGATTCCAAGGAAGAAAAAGTCTCAAAGACCAAAAATAAGGATGAATTATTATTGAGTGCCACATGTTCAGGGGGAGTAGCCCCAAAGAAGAGAGTTACCTTTTGTCATTAAACTCAGGAGGAGAATCCCTACCCTTTGCCATTGATGTAAAAGAGGGAGAGAAATTGGGATCATGATGATAGGGGGAGCATGAGTGTTTCCATCAATGACAAAGGGGGAGATTGTTGGAAGATTGGTTGTTGTCATTGATGTCAACCCTAGTCATGGGTTTTGGATCGAAATATTGATGAAGGTATTTGGACATGAAGGACAATGAACATGCGGACACAAAGTGAATTGAAGAAGGAAGTACATGTAGGCCCTGAAGATAATTAAAGAACAAAATTATAAAATAAGAAAGTGTCAGGTCAGCCCTAATGAAGTGACATAAATGGTATAAATAAATATCATTATACATTCATTTGATACACAAGTTGAATTTCATAGGAAATCAGAAGTAAAGAAGGTCAGATTTCAAGGGAGGATGAAGTCTTTTGGTGATGTGTTCTAAGGTATGTTATTTTCAGGTCATCTTACCATTTTTGCTATAAATTTTTTTATAGAACGATTCAGATGGTGAAATTGATATGGTATTGATAAGACATATCAAGGTACCTGTGGTAAAATTTTCAGCTCTTGATTTACTACAATTATGGAGACACACTCTGTGGAAGATAGGGTTTTTGACCAGTCCTGAAGCTAGTCAATAAACAGGTGTTCCGGGTAAAACAGACATAACTTATTCTTAAAGAATCCAAATGAAGTGGGACAACTTGAATTGGAAATCATACAGACTTTAGTTTCATGTGTGTGATTTTCAGAATTTGATGTTAAATATTGACCGCGGGGCATTTTGTACAAGTTCGGTCTCCTAAAAAACCAGAATTGAACAAAGTCTATCATTCTCTCTATAACTTTGTTTTGGGGAGGATTCAAGGATTGAAACTTGGATAATTTTTAGAGAATACATTGAGAAATATTATTTATAGGATCATAGTATTCCAAGAATTGAATAATTGCATAAATTGAATAAGTCTCAGGAAGCATTATCAGGTTCTATGTGATGGTTGGTTGATGGTGATGATTTAATATAATTTTTTGTTATCTCTCATATATTCTTGGGTGGAAGGAAGGGGCAAGGATGGAGAGTTAAATCTTCTCTTGATATTGGAGGATTGTATCTTCCTATTGGAGGTTTATCCCTCCCTTTACATTTGGAAGTTGTAGCTACCTTTGGAATTCATTACTTCCCTTGAACAATAACTATTGATTATTTCTCATATATTGTGCATGGTGTATTTTGGTGTATTGGTGTAACTCGTATACTATTGTTCATTTATCATTGGATATAGTTGAATGGTTTAAGTATAAGTTGAAAAAGGTTTTAAATTTTACTTGATACTGATTCACCCCCCTCTCAGTATCAACAAAAATGACTCCACATCATGTACTAATTGGAAAGGGAAAAATCCGATGGCAGTCTTGATCGAGGTTCGGTATGCCCAGAGTGCAGGATATAGCACGATGTGCCAGTAAAATTTACTCTAACTGATAGTTTTTTGAAAAAAGGTCTTGAGAGACTTGTTGACGGCCTCTACTTGTCCATTTTCCTAGGGATAATAAGGATAATAATGACCATGTCTAAACCCAAGCTTAGTTGTTAGTTCTTCCATCATCTCATTCTGAAAGTGACTACCATGGTCAGTGACAAACTCACTCGGGATACTGAACTGGGTGATAATTTGATTGAATATGAAGAAGGTTGTAGTCTTCCCATCAAACTTAACTGTAGGCATGGCCTTGACCCACTTAGTAAAGTATTCGACAAACACGATAATGTGTTGATGCCCCCCAGCCAGAGTTGGGTTGCAATCGACGAATTTCACCCCCCACTTGGTGAAGGGACTGATGGTAAAGACTTGAAGAAGAGAGGTTGGATGCGAGTGCATTTTCTGAGTGAACACCTGGCAAGGGTGACACTTATTAACTACTTCAATGCAATCTTTAAATATTGTAGGCCATAAATAACTGACTCGCAAGATTTTTTGGGTTGTCGCAAGCCTGGATAGATGAACACCACAAGACCCACTGTGGCAATCGTTCAGAACAGACTCAAATTCTCTGTGATTTAAACAACAACACAAGATATCATATATTCCTCGGTGATACAAAGTGTCACGGACGATAGTATATTTCTTAGCTTGGTACCTTATACGTCGTCGGTCATCTTGTGAGAGATGTTGAGGGAACTTCAAGGTCTGAAGATAGAGAACGATGTCTCCATACTACGGGTCAGACGACGAGACAAGAAAAATGTGTTCATCCAAAAACGAATCAACATGGATGACGTCCTCATCTAATCGTGGAAAATTGGATATCAACTCCACAAAGACTAGGGATTTATTGGATTTTGCAAAAGTGAAATTGAGATCTTGTAATATGACAATCCATTTATTATATTTTCCCCCTGTGATACGTCGGGTCAGGACGTATTGAAATGCATTGACATGAGAAACTATTGTAGTCTTGAAAAGTAATATATAATGACACAAACACTGGATTGTGTGAACGACATCCAAAGATATCTTTTCAACGTGAGTGTAATTAAGTTCAGGACCGAGTAAAGTTTGACTAAGATAGTATATGACATGCTCACAAAGCTCATCATGCTCTTGAACCAAAACCATACCAATCGTATCTTTAGACACGACGATATAAGAAAATAATCTCTACTGTAGTCAGGAGGCTTTAGCAGAGGTGCCGACACCAAATATTTTTTCAAAGCATCGAAGGACTCCTAGGCTCACTCATCCCAAATAAAAGGGGTGTCCTTGTTCAAAAGATGCATGAAATCTTTAGTGATAGTGGCATAGTTCACTATAAACCTACAAAGAAAGTTAGCTTTCCCTTGTAAACCCTGAAGTTTTATAATCATGTGTGGGGCAGGAAACCAAAGTATTGCCTCAACCTTAAGTGGATCTACCATGATCCCAGTCTCAGAAACTAGAAAACCTAAAAGACAAGCAGGCTTAACGCAAAATATGCACTTGTGAGGGTTCAACCGGATTCTATAATAACAACATCTTTTGAAAATAAGTCAAAGGTGAGGAATGTGATTTTCCCTCTTGTGAGAGTGAGCAGCAAGATCATCAAGGTAAGCTTTGACTATGTGCTTAAGATCGTGAAAATAGAAATTCATGGCACATTGAAATGTTTCTCTGACATTTTTAAGTCCGAAAGGCATCTTCCGGTATGCAAAATTACCCCAAGGAAAAATAAATGTCGTCTTGTGTTGATCCTCAAATTTGATTTGAATCTAATCAATGAAAGGTGTGGAAACGTTGTCTTTCGGACAAGCCTTGTTCAGGTCACGAAAAATCATACATACACGGATGGTTCCTTGCTTCTAATCTACAGGAACAAGGTTGGATACCCATTCGATCAAGGGAACCGGGTATATTATGCCAACATTAAGTAGATTCTCCACCTTTGCCTTAATAGCATGGGCCTTTTGAGGGTTGACAGCTCTAAGACATTGTCGAACAGGTTTAGCATCCATATAATTTATAATCTCATGTTCAACAATACGAGGGTCGATCCCTGGAATCTCTTTATAGGACCAAGGAAATATGTCTCAAAATTCCTTGAAGAGGTCAATGTAGATCAGGATTTCTTCTGGCGAACAATCCGCACCGATATTTACATTTTCAACCTTACCAGGGGTATCAGAGATGTCGATCGTGACGGTAAGAGAAATTATCGCCATATTTCCTTCGGCATAAATGTCGTGCGTATCAAGTGGAACTACGACATGACTGACTATCTCACTCAAAGTAGATCGAAAGTCATCTTGTTTGATTCTTTCAAGATCTGGGAGAAAATAAGAACGGTGATGCATGTCATACCAAGGTTTGTCGGAACCATTCATGGCTTCGATGATGGCTTCGTACGAGGGAAAATTCCCATCAACGCAATCATGTGAAAAAGACAGCGAAGTGGCCCACATGGGCCTAGATACGAGATCCTCCTCGTCCATCGGTGAGGAGACAAGATCTAGATCGATGGAAGATTCGAGAACAACTTGATACACAATATTTATTTCTGATAGTGGCATGTCCATCCTAGCATACGACTGGCCTTCACAAGATGAAGTCGAGGAAGGTAGGTTCCACGGATCATTAAAATGAGACGTACAGAAAGGAATGGACCTCTGAGTTGACATGGGCCTACTGGACATGGCATAAACATGATGGTTTGATGTCGAGAAGTCGAAAGTACCCATAAGGGAAGAATACATTCCGACACTGATATTCTCAGTTGTCGGTTGAGAATTGTCAATCACTGGGATCAACAGTCCAAGAGATGCATTAGGACTAGAGTACGCAAAGGAAAATTGATCGATCATCACAATATTCCCTTCATGAGGAAAACAAAGAGTACAAAAGACATATGACACAACGATGATCATAGCATAAGTCCAATTGCAACCTAGTAACAGGTTATAATCGAGAGGCACATCAACTACCTTTGCTTCCACCTCTACCATCTTCCCACCTAACTGGACCGAAAAGGCAGGGAGAATATCATGAGGGTGGAAGGAATGATTTTCAAAATCATTCAACATGTTCGATGACCTCGAAAGGGTCGAAAGACCAAGAAATTTCCAACAAACCAATGACATCACACACGTAGCAACACCTTCATCAACAACTGCATGTTTGATGGTATACTTTGAATACTCCACATGGATTTTGAAAGCCACATGGTAAGGAAAGAAAGGCTTAACATCTGTGACTTCAAACTTGATAACCTTTGAGCCACCGGGTTCTAGAGCTCCTAAAGCAGAGAGAAAGGCATTCCTCTTTGAAGGACACGTCTGGAGTACCTCCAAAGCTGACATCACACAAGGAGTTTGACCCAGGACCTCAACAATAGAGTAGTTCTGGGTGGCTCTAGAATTTGGATTGTGGGTAGAGCGCTTAAGTACTCCTTTCGGAATACGAGGCAGTGGCTTTGTTTTCTAAATTTGTAAAGTCATCTCCAAAGGAGGAGGATATTCTAGACCAGGATTATTTTTTTTAAAACTGTAGTCTCGAGATTGAGTGGCTACATAGATTTTCGCATCGACCATATTGATACATAAACGATCGCTATCTTGCAACTGTTGGTTTTTACCTCCACCAACTGCATTTTCGGTATTTGAGGAGCTCGAGGCTAAGTGTTGATTATGTGGGAATGGATTCATCAGCATGGCGGGCGATTGAGATAATATCCTTGCAGCTTCTATAAGTTTGGGGCACAAATGGTTAAGGTGATCATCTGTGCAAAGATTAAATGGAAACTTCACCTTACATTTTTCTCATTTTCCCTCTCCCGCATTACTACCTGTCTTCTCATTATTATTATTTTCCTAGGGTTTATTACCATTTTTTCCACCCTTGTGGTTATTACGTCCTTTCTTCTTATTCCCTCCTGGCCTGGTTGTTGGTTACCATTCGGGTTGGACGACGATTGCACTGAGTGTACATCCATCAATTGAGTGGGGTTGGAAGACACAGGTGAGGTTGGTCCTCCTGAAGACTGGCTTAAAGACAACTCTTTCAACTGGTTTTTCACCGATTCTGCAGAATTTACATTGGTAGAACCTACAATACCCTCGGCATGAGGTATGAGCTTTTTCCTAGGGTTGTAAGTAGACTGCGGTGCATTAGAAAGAAGGTGGTATAACATCCAAGACTGAGCATAAATCAAATATAACTATTGGGCCCTAAAGATTACTTCCTCTTCAGTGGTAACCCTGGAAGTAGCAATGTCCTTAGAGATAGGAGGGTGAAAAGACTTAAGAAACCATTCTAAAAGAAAGTTTGAGGGTATAGGGGTCTTAATCAACCTATTTTGTCTATGCCACTCCTAGATATGGTCTGAGATATGAGTGGTGGTATCCTGGCGTAAAGTTGACAACAATTATAAGCCAACATCATAATGAATGGACAACTGGAATTGGTTAAGAAATACTATTACCAACTGACTAAAAGTCCCATATGCCCCCTTGGGTAGCTCAATATACTATTTCGCAGCAACTTCGACAAGGGTGCATTGAAATAATATCAAACGAATAGAATCTTCATTAAGGGAGTTTGATGAGCACCAAAGTTGAAAGGTATTGACGTGATCACCAGGATCCTCGATATTCTTACCCTCAAACTTCGGGATGTCCGAAGGAATTTTGGTGGGGATCGAGGGTCATGTAGGATCGTGACTCACAGGGTCATTCATTAAATTATCCAAATATGGCAGATTAAGCGTGGCCAGAAAAGGGAGACAGGGTTGTGACATCTAGCCCCAACCTCCCAGGAAAGATTGTGCTTGCGGATTTGCAAGCCATCCAGGGTTCTTGTAAACACCATGGCCCTGTCTGGAATTATAAGGCCCTCCTATAGGATGATTCATATAATTTTGGTTAGGCATCATTCCAGCTAGAATGTTCTGTTGAGTGTTATAGAAATTTCCCCCAGCTGGATTAGATTGAGGTTCGGGGTTGCCCAAAGTGTGAAAATGACCTCCTCTAGGTTGGAAACCGGAGGATAGAGAAAAATTCGTCATGCCAAATGTATTGGTTGGAATCTGGGCTAAGGAGGTGGGGTTGTAGGATGGAACTTAAGTCGAAGCTTGTCTTCCAGGTTGATTGTTCCAACCAAAAGTAGGAGGATTGGACACAGGGTTAAAAGTAGTGATACCTCCCATATTAGGAGTCATTTGTGGGATTTGATCTCCACCAAATGAAAAAGGAGCATAGGGAGGTGTACTGCCCCCAATCCCAATGCTAGCGTTAGGGCCAACAGCTAGGATAGAGTTCGAAAAATGAAAAGTGGAGTTAGGCATACGATAAGAAAATGGACTAGAATCCATAGGGATGGACTGAACGTTGTAGCCTGGTGAGTGGCCAATATACCTAAATGGGTTCAAGGTGGTATATTGAGCATTAACTATAGGTTGGGTCATAGTAATGATAGGTACCTTCGGCACTATGACCATAGAGGTTGTAAGAGTTGAAGGGGTTCCATTAACTATAGTGCGTATGAGATTCGAAGGGCTCCCAGAATTCTGAAGACCAGGTTCAATAATCATCCTTGTAGAATCACAAGTCTGAACAGTGGATGTGTGTGTACCACATACAATGACTCTACGCCTTTTAGAAGGCAAAGACATGAAATCTGGTGGTAACTATAACAAGCGACGAGACTGGCGGGGAGGCTGGCCCGACTCCATGATGAATTAAGACTCTAAAGATAAAAAAATATATATCCAAAGGCCAACTAGTAAGAAAAGAGCACACCAAAAGTCAAACGACCAATATGCATGCAAACAGGGTAAAGTGGTTGAGTGGCCTCCCTCCCTAAATAAGGTATGTCTCACCCAAGAGGGGCATGAGACTCCCTGCTAAATATTGGAGGTAACATAATCAGTTATAAGGTTCCTCATGGGCTTAACAACCATTCGGTCAGATCCCCCCGGAGAGGTAATCCTCCATAAAGGTTATGTGTTGACTGACCCTTATCTGACCCAGGGTACCTGTAGAATAACCCCTACAAGTAACCTATGAGACACCTAAGTCAAGAAACTAATAAACCACTATATAACCGATGCATAGGTGAGAAATTGTAAGTCAGGTCCACCGTATGGGCAAGGTAGAAAATCCCTAAACCTTGAAAGAACTGCCTCTCACGGAGGTAAAGGCACTAACAAGATCCCTAGATATGAATAGATCCCCAGAAATATCGGGGGGATATCCCTTCAACCGACTTCGTGTGACCTCGTGATTAACTCTGGTGTGAGTGGAGCCTCCTGATCTTACCAATTATACAATGGATTTCTCCACTCCCTGAATCAGACACATATGTTGATTTAATTGCCTTGGAGAAGTTTACTCACAAAATCCTATTCCAAGGCACAAAATCCTAGGCTAGTTTGTGCACCCTAGAAAATAAAATCATTACTAATAAATTTTAAATTATAGCTTTTATTTTAATGGCCATGATTACTCAAAAAGGTATGGTAGTGAAACTCGTGGTGTTATGACTTTGCAAGAAAAGTAAATATGAAAATAATACAAAATCCTAACTTTAACTATTAATGTATGATATGCTTCTAAAAGCAATGCAATTTTCAAATTCAATTCTGCAATTCAGAAGTAAAAAATCAATCTTTCATTGTATGCACTAAGCTAATGATAAAAACTCAAAAGAAAAAAAAATGTCAAGCAATGCAAAAATGCCTATTTTTTTGTATTTTCAATATATCGAAACTGAAAATGCATGGAATGAAAAGTAACTTGACATATAGCCCTACTGTGTATAAAAAATACATAACTCAAGCAGGATATCAAGCAACAAAACACCTAGCCTAATGTACAAGGACAATAAATATGAAAATATGAAGAGAAAAACTTCGCCCAAAAATTCAACCAAAAGAGGGTTTCTTGTCATCCCACATACACTCAACGGGCACTACAAAAACCTAAGGAGGCTCAGCAAGCATCAAATCCCACCCAGCAAACACTAGATCAAGCAAACATGCAAGAAAAAAGGGTGTACATGACTGTTTGGGTAAACAGAGCGTATGTACGCAGCTTGCAGTGAGACTGCTTGCGTGTATACGCGATTGTTAAGGAAAAAGGCATGTATATGCTTTGAAACAAGGCCAGGCAAGGGAGAAAGGCTGAAAATTCATACCCAAAGTGAACAAGAGTTGTCAAGCAATGATACGATAAGAACCACAATAAAATCAAGAGCAATCTAAGGAGAAAACTACTTCAAACCCTAAGAAAGAAGATTCATCCCCATTATGTTTGCCAATTCTGTTATGAGGAAAATCTCTCTATGGCTAGGGTGAACCACAAAAGATGGAAATGACTACAGAAGTCAAATCTATCCCAACAACATACTATATAAATCAATGTGCAAGAAAGATAAGAAATAGGCCTACCTCGTCCAAATGTTCGATGATGTCCATCGTTGAACACTTTGACCCAAAGATATATACCTGCAAAAAGTTCTCAACAAACAAGTGAAAACAAGCATATGGTGGAAATATAAATGTTTATCACATTAGATAGCATAATCCATCAATATACATAACAAATACACCCATGGATAACAATACATATATTTGCAAGATATCAATTGGATAGGAAAGGAGTATTTATATTAGTAAACGATCAGTAGAAGTGAAAATATTATAGACTATTGTGTCGGCACAGTTCGGAACCAAGAAACCGAGTTCCTTCCGACTGGGCCCCCACCACTTCAATCCTCCACCAAAGGCAAGCTCATATAAGAGAGACAAAGAGGTTATCCATCAATAAGGGAAGAGCTTGGGGGTTGAACACTGTGTTCAGACTTAAAGGACAAAGTGATGCAGAGTCAATATGAAGTAAATAATTTCTCCAGAGTAACTTTGCTCTCAAAGTTTAATTCTTTCTCCTTTTCCACAACTCAGAATTGGATTATTTATATCCTTCAAAATGCAACTGAAGGGCTGAGTCAAATCATTTCTAGTATATGGAAGGCCAAGGATCAAAGATCTCCTATTGTGACATGAAAACCCAACATTTAATTTTTATTTTCTGGCACAAATCCCAATATACACAGGCTGTAGTGGAGCATCCTGTGTATACGCTTGTTGTATAGGGTGCAAGATGCATACAAGTGGAAAAAATTATATTTTTTCCTATGGACTTTAGTAACAGGGAAGACAAGTCTGCATAGGGAAATGGAATAAGGCCCTCTCTGCAAGATTGCATAGGGTGAGACAAATATTTCTCTAACATGTGTCCTGCACACTCAAGGCGACTTGTCAAAAGAATATGTCAACACACACACACACACACACACACACACACACACACATATATACATCAATAAATCAAGCAAATATAACACCTCAACATTATCATATATAACCCAAAGTATGAATGAAATCATAGTGTTCCATACCCGGATCACTTGCAAGAAAGTGTCCTCAAAGAATAAGTCAATAGTAGTATGCTCAGTAGAGTGGGATGTTACATACATCCCCTCTTGTTTTAAACTTCATCCCAAAGTGTTTAGAGTATGAAAAAGCAAGTGAATAAATGTATCTGATATAGATCTATAAGTCAAATCTATCAAACAAGTAAGGAAACTGTTGACAGATCTCATAGGCGTCCTCCCAGGTAGCTTAGTGTGGACTATAATTGTCCCATTGTACCTTGACCTATTAGACTATTCGACACCGTAGCTATCGAATGTGATGGTTCATAATGTGGATTGGCTCCACCGTGAGAGCACCCTCATACGACACTTGCAAGGAACTCGTGTCAATAACATGTGAAGGGTCATTGATATAATGTCTCAAAACATATACATGAAAAACATCATGCATATGCCTCAAAGAATCAGGAAAGGCTAGTCGATATGCCATGGATCCCTTATTTTCCACTACTTCAAAGGGTCCCACGAACCTAGGAGATAGTTTAGCACCCTTTACAAACTTTATCAAACTCTTCTACAGTTTTACCCACAAGAAGACTCTATCTCCAACTTCATAATTTCACTCAATGTGATGCGCATCAACATAACTCTTCTTTCGATCTTGTGCTTCTTTAATACTTTGTCTCATCAATTTAATCTATTCTTCCATTTCTTGAATCACTTATGGTCCTACCAATACCCTATCCTCAAGTCGATTCCAACTCAACGACATTCGACATGTTTTCCCATAAAGAATCTAAAACAGTGCCATCTTAATTGTACTTTGATAGATGTTGTTGTATGAAAATTCTACTAGTGGTAAGAATTCTTCCCAACATTTTTGTTGGTCCATTACATACATACACAATATATCCTCCAAAATCTGGATTGGCCTTTCTATTTTCTCGTCTTTTCTGGTTGATAGGTTATGATAAAGTTTAATTGTGTTCCAAAGGCCTCTTGGAAACTGGTCCAAAACCGTCGTGTAAACACTGATCCTCGACCGGATATGATTCTTTTTGGAACCGCGTGTAATCTCACAATATTTCTAACAAATAATATTTTTGTGTCCGGTGCCTAATACATCGTATGCATTGGAATAAAGTGTGCACTCATCGTTAGAGTGTCAACTACCACAAAAATCAAATCGTGTCTTCTTGTCGTTAGTGGAAATCCAAAAATAAAGTCCATCGAAATGACTTCCCATTTCGATTCAGGAATAGCGTGTGGCTATAACAATCCTGCTGGATGTCTATGTTCATCCTTCAGTTGCCAACATTCTAGAAATCTCACCACGTAACTAACTATGTTTGCCTTCATTCCCTTCCAGAAGAACAAAGGCTTAAGATATGCCTTCATCTTTGTGACTCCAAAATGAGCCATGTATATTGCTCAAGGTGCTTCACTTAAGATAAAACTTCTTATTTCATTGCTAGGCGGTACGTGAATTCTTTTGTTAAGTCTCAATAATCCATCGTCGTCTAGTGAATAACCTTCATACCTTGGTACTATCATGATATCTTGTCCAATATTTTTCCTAACTTCCTTATACCAATCATCATTGATTTGTAGAGTTAGAATATTTTCTCAAAGATTTGTCTTAAGAGGTAACACCTAAAATATGTGTGGCCTCCTACTCAGTGCATATGCCACTCGGTTCACAGTTCCTTTAATGTAATAAATTTCAAAGTCGTATTCGCTAAGCAATTCCGACCAACGTCTTTGTCGCGTTTTCAGGTCACTTTGTGTAAAAATATGCCACAATCCATAGTGATTTGTCTTTAATTCAAATTTTCATCCAATCAACTAATTTCTCCATACTCTCAATGCGTAAACAATAGATAATAACTCCAGGTCACATGTTACGTATCTCTCTTCATGCCTTCTCAATTTCCGTGAAATGTAAGTGATCACTCAACCGTCTTGCATAAAAACTCTACCTAACCCTTCCTTGGAGGCGTCCATGCATACCAAGAACTCCTTGTCCATGTCGAGGAATTTTAGTATCGATGTTGTCATTAGAAACTCTTTGAGCCTTTGAAATTCTTCCATTCATTTCTCAGTCCACAATAACTTCTTGTTCTTCTTCTGCAATTATGTGATCATTTTTTCTATCTTCGAAAATCCTTCGACAAATTGTCGGTAATATCCTGCTAAACCCATAAAAATGCATACCTCATGTACCTTTTTCAGTGTTGTCCATTCCATAATAACCTCCACCTTCATTGGATCCACAATGATACCTTCATCAGATATGATATGTCCCAAGTAGTGAATCTTAGATTGGTAAAGAGAGAATTTTGATAGCTTCCCGTACAGTTTGTTTTCTCTTAGGCACTACAAGACCAACCGCAAGTGTTCATCATGCTCTTCCTTCATCCGGGAATAAATCAGTATGTCATCGATAAAAAATTGTACAAACTTATCCAAGTATTCATGGAACACCCCATTCATCAAACTCATGAATATCCCCGAGTCGTTTATCAATCCGAACGGTAAAACTATAAACTCATAGTGTCCAAATATCATCTTAAAAGTGGTCTTAGGGATATCTTCTTCCTTAATCTGAAATTGGTGATATCCTGATCTAAAGTCAATCTTTGGAAATAACATCGTCCCTTTCATCTAATCAAACAAATCATCTATTCTTGGAAATGGATATTGGTTCTTGATCGTCGCTTTGTTCAATTGACGATAGTTAATACAAAGCCTCAACGATCCATCCTTCTTCCTTACAAAATAGTTGGTGCACCCCAAGGTGACACACTTGGATGAATAAGTCCCAATTCCAACAATTCCTTCAATTGCATTTTCAAATCCTGCAATTCAAGCATTGACATCCGGTAAGGAGCTCTTGCAATAGGTTCAGTTTCCAGTTTCAATTCTATTATAAACTCCAACTTCTCTTTCAGGCGGTAAACTGGGTAACTCTTTTGGAAAAATTTCTGCACACTCTTTCACTATAGGAAATTTTCTATTCCTTCTGCCTCACCCTCTTCATTCAGTGCTAAGATTACATACAGTTTTCATCCCTTGCGCATACTCTTCTTCAATTTTAGGGAAGAAATGAACCTCAAAACACTCCCTGGTTTCTTCCTAAAATCACTCTACCTAGTCCCAAATCATCCGTCAAAATTAACTATTTCATCTTATAGTTAAGTATCAAATCATGCGATTACAACCAATCCATACCAATCACTATGTCATAATATCCTAGTAACGTGAAATTAAGATCTACCTTTGTTAAAAAGTCTCCCATTTTAAGACTACATCCTGTAACCTTTCCTCCAACCTTTTGTTTGGCACCTGATGCCATTTCCATGTACTTGAAATCATCCTGCTCGACTGCCTTTACCTTAATTCTATTCAATGTTGCACTAGAGATGAAGCTCTTGGTAGCGAATGGATCTATCAATACAGTCTATTTTGGTCTACGATCATACCTGACATCTCTAGCATAGTGGACTAATGCTCATCCTAGTGGTTGTTCACTGTTGCATGTATCCTATGGGCCTTGCCCAAATCTCCAACTATAGTGGGTCCTGATGATCTGGCCGCTCTGGCCTTCTCAATCAAATAGTCTCGTTGGTAATGTGTCTCACCACATGTCCAACATCTAGTCTTCATTCCAGTGCTTTTGGTCCCCGAAGTAGAAGTTGTTGGTGTAACAGCCTGTGATCCTGATCGGTTATGTTGAACATGCCTAAAATACTGTTGCAGTCGACATTGTTTTTGTTGTGATCCTATGTAAGGAGTCCTCTGCTAAGGATTTTTTCACCGGGGTGTCATAAACACTCGTCCTCTAGGTGTGCCTCAATTCCCTGTAGTATTTCTAGTGGTGTCGGATGTTGTTGCACTCCTAATGATGTATGTTCAATCTGTCTAAAGGGAGTCCTACCCTGACGCCCACCATTTATCTCTTCCTCAACTATGAGGGCCTTCTGAACCGCATCATGCAAAGTCCAAGGCATTAATATCCTCACCTTTGCATGAATGTTGGATTTAAGGCCAAACAAGAAATTTTTGACCTTCAACTTCTTCATGTTCAGATGTGGAACGTACCTAAGTAGCTCCATGAATATGGCCTCATACTCTAGCACCGTATGGCCACCCTTTCATAAGGCATTGAACTCATTAAGCTGACACTCAATGAATTATTTGGACAAATACCTTTCTCAGAATTGTTACTCGAACAGTTCCAAGGACACGTCTTTGACGACCATGTTTAGTTGAGGTAGGAGCGTCTTCCACCATAGAAGAGCACTCCCCTTCAGCTGAAATACCACCATGTGAAATTTCATGTTGGAGGTGTAATCACGAAGTGTGAAGCGCATATCCATGTTCTCCAACCATGCCTCGACAACTAAGTCATCCGGGGCACCCCGGAACTCGAGAAATTTCACCTTCTCAAGTTCTTGGTGTATGTTATTACTACCAGCTAGGGCGCGTTGTGAACCCTCATTGGGTACATACGCTATTCCCTCATCTCTATCCAAGTATTTGATCAAAACCTTTGACATCCTCTGGAAGGATCTCATCATACTTACTAAATCTCCCACGACAATCTTCTCTTGCTCAAAATTATGCTCCTCTTCCTCGGGGTTAGACTTTTCGAGCATCAGATCAACATCAAATTAAGTATTGACCGTATAATATCAAAAAGGGTAGATCAAAGACGAGGATCCATTGCAGGATCATAGGGTCAAGTTAACTATCATGCTAGTTGGGGTTATGAAATCCACATGGGTCGTCGATCGTCACCTACAAACAGATCAACGGTTGGCATCAGTCACACTATCAGCGAGCAGTTTCGAATGCAGAAATTGATAGAGGGTTTAAACATCATGCTAGTAGAGGCTCCACAATCCTCCCAAGCCATCAATATTCAAGACTGATGAAATCACAACCGTTGAATTTACTTGTCGATTAGTACTCAAGGAAAGGGGTCGAGGTCATAGCTCTTGGTCACATGAACAAAGGACAGAATCGCTTCAGGATAGTTGACAAGGAGGGACGAAACCTAAAGTACCAAAGCTCTGAAGTGATATACACCATATATCACTGAGTGTTTTCTAGACATTGGATTTGTTAAGATTTTTGGGTTAAAGGCAGACGGTTAGATAAATTCAAGATGCTCAAGGTTTAAGCTCTGGAAAATCTCACTCCGAGAAAAAAGGGAAGTGGAAACAATGAACCACCCAGAGTCCCAAACCCCGAAATGAATCAGGACCATTGATCTAGGACCGATCACAATCATTGGATGAAATTAGAGTGGAATGAAAGCATAAGAACTTCCATTGTTGACCACTTCGGTGAGAAGAAGTCCAGAACATGTAAATATTACCCGAAGGTCGAATCCCCAGAGTCACGAAGTAAGACATGTGGAAAGACAATGAGATCCCATGCCATCATAGTTTGTGTTAGCAAGGACAAGTGGCACAATTAGATAGTGACAAGTGTCAAGGTCTAGTTGGCACTTTAGGTATGAAAGTTATGAATCAAGGTGACACGTGAAAACCACTCAGACAATGCCACATCAATAGTGACATCAACAACCATGTCACTCCAGGAGTATGTCACTCCAAGATATTTGAACCCAAAGCAAACACGATTCTCTGAAGATTCAAATCTCTGAAATCATTTCTAGTCGTAGATTGGAGAAAGGTATAGGGACCATTACTCTTTGAGTTAAACAAGATTTGGTTCTCCAGCTAAGTTAAAGGTAAGGGTTAAAGGTTGCGAAGACCCGAAGTTCCAAACTTCCATAGTAAAGAAGATCTATAGATCTAGAGAATCACCAGGACCATTAGATATTCGAGTCTGAGTCCTTCGGAGGGTCAGCAATTCAGAACTCTGGAGGAAATGCATTGATGGTTACAAAAAGTTGAAAGTCCCAGAGTTCTGAACTCTGGAGGGGATCTCCACCATAGAAACTTGGGTGAGGAAAAGCTCTACCCACCATTATATTAAGAGGTTAAAAGTCAACAAAGGAGGTTGGTAGGGAAGGTTAACTTACAATTTTCAATCAACTCATCTTATGACCGACTTCGGTCGGTTAACACTTCGGGTGATCCAGGGGATCAAAATATGCTCAAAAATCAAAGTTCTCATAATTGCTTAAAAATGGACTCGTACGTAGGCCTCGTCCTCATGATCCCAACGCAACTTGAATGGGTTCAAACAAACTTCTTATGTGATATATATCGTGTTCTATCCACTTTTCCAAAAATGCAACATTTTTTCTAACTGTACAGTCAATACTGCTGACTATGCAGACCATACTGACATGTGGCAGAGTGACCATATTGACACATGGAAAGGTGACGTGGATTTTTAACTGGGCATAGGTGTTGATGTGGCATGGTACCATAATGACACATGGAAAGTGGTGATGTGGAAAAGGTTGACATGGTAGGTGAGTTGGCAGTAGATACATGGACCTATCAAGTTTTGACACATGTTGTGCTTGGGAACCAATGGTATGGTGCCACGTGGCACCCCTCTGTTCTTTGAAATTTTGGGTTGGATTCTACGGGGGTTGAACCCATGACCTCTAGGAGTGGCAAAGTGTTGGCGTAAGTCGGGCCACCAGCCCACCTACTATATCTGAATTAACTATATAGTATTAAACTAATATTTAAATTTTCATAAGGATTCATACAGGCAGAGAACGGATCGGGGATTATCCCCAACCCTTCATCACACCACTCCCTTAATTTTGGGTTGGAGTCCATGGGGGTCGAACACATGACCTCTAGGAGTGGCAAAGTGTTGGCATAGGTCGGGCCACTAGCCCGCCGATTGTATCTTACTTAACCATATAGTATTAAACTAATATTTAAAGTTGCATGAGGATTCATACAGGCGGAGAAAGGGTCGGGGCTTATCCCCAACCCTTAATCACACCACTCCCATACAACCTTTGGCACAAGGTTCCATAATATAGTATTTACACTATTCCATTCATCTAACATTCTAACCAATGGTCAAGCCACGTCGCAGGATCCAACGGTCAGTCCACAAGCGCAGGGTCCAGATTTAGTGCTAGGATGTGGCCACATGGAGGCCATGCGACCAAGAAATTTGTCGAGATAGGTGTTATGCCTCCTAACTTTTCAACATAATGCCATGATTTGCGGGATGCGTGTGGGTGCTAGGTTTTGGCATGGAAATGTGCTCTAGAGCTAGGTTGTTGACACACATGTGTGACTTAGAGGAGCAGAGACAACAAAGAATTCAGAAAAAACTTCCAGGAAGTGAATTCTATTATGTTTTTTTCCAAACCAGGTGTAGGAAATGTTGGCATGTTTACAAGAAGAGTGTGCTTGTCATTGATGGAAAGAAAAGTAGTGACGATGGAAAATAGGAAAGAAATGATGATAGCACCGGAAGAAGTCCTCTTTTATGAAGACAGAGCTCAGGAGGAAATGGTTTCGCAGTAGAAGGTTCAGAGGCCGAAACCTTTGAATACTTAGAAAACCTTCTAAGTAATAAGAAATCGTAAGATCAGGAGGAGGAGAAAAAGTGATCGTCGGATCGAGCACTGTGAAGAATCTGGACCGTTGGATTAGAGTCCAGACTGGAGGAACGAGCGTGCAGGGGAGGAGAACAAATCTCAGGTGTTAGATCTAAGCACGTGGACCAACCGTAGTTGGATCCAGAGGTAAGTGCACAGGCTTTAATTATTTTAGAGTGCATGGGAGAAGAGAAAACTCACGAAGTTCGAAATTGCGAGGCAATCCTAGTCATTGGTGTTAGGAAGGACACGTGGCAGAAGATAAGTAGATTCGTAGAATCACGAATCGGAAGAACTATGTCAAGCAATCCGCAGACATTGCAAAGCGCGAAGTCGCGAAATGCGAAGTCCCGATGATATTTGGACCATTGGATCGAGGAATGTCATGGGTTGTCAATTGGACAAGAGAGGAGTTCAGAAATCAGGAAATAGAAGAAAGGAGGTGATCTAACTTCCGAATTCATGAAACGTGAAGTCCTGAAGTGCTCAAAAGTTGGGCCCCAGGTCACAGCCAGTGGTCACATCAGGGGAGAATAAGGGAAGGAGCTAGCGTCGCTATGCTCTACCTCATAGTTTCAGGAGTTGGGATAATCGAGGTGACTCGCAACATAATATCTGAAACACGAAGTTGCATAGTGACTTTTTTATTAGCGTGTGGTCACAGTCGGTGGTCACGTGGGGGAAACTTGCACCCAGTCCTAGTTCACACGGGTGAAGTTCACAAGGAGCTTCTTTGCGATAACTTCTTGTAACTGTCATAGAAGACCTCATGTAACTGTTAGAGGAGATCAAATGTAATAGAGAAGACAAAGGATTGCACTGCTAGAGAAGCCAAATAATTTCAGGATAACGACCATTGATGACGAACAAGACTCTAGATAACTGCCAGAGAGGATGAAGAGTTGTTAGCATGATTTGGTAGAGGACTTGGCGTGATAAATATACGTAGAAAAGAGAAGAGATGGGGCTTCTTGATAGTTATTCATGCAGGTAGAAGGAGGCTGTGAGGACAAGTTGAAGAGCACAACAGAGGCGTAGCACATAGAATGCAGATGGATCACATAGAATAAAAGATGAATAGAGCAGTAGTAGTTCACAAAAGGAGAGAGAGCAGAGCATAGACGAAGAAGAGTGCAGTGGAGTTGTAGAGCATAGAATAATAAATATGAAGAAGTGGAACAGAGCATAGAAGTTGAAGAAGGCAGAGGAGACATCCAGTTGTAACAGATCAGATCAGAGACAACATAAGTAAGTAATTTTTGTAATATTCAATCAGGGTGGTAGGGTGGTGCTAGGGAGGATTGTAGTCCTCTAAATTCTAGTTGGTGCTAAAATATATTATGGGAGTTGGTGCTTTCATCTAGTTGGTGCTAAAGAAACCTAGGAGTTGGTGCTTCCATCTAGTTGGTTCTAGAGAAATCTGAGAGTTGGTGCTCTATGCAAGTTGTAGCTTGCTATCAGAGGTTGTAGCCTCATATTTGAGTTGGTGCACAAATACTGTGGTGTACATGAAAGCTGGAGCTTGATTGACATCCTAAGAAGAAGAGGTTTTCTCCCTTTATGGGTTTCCTCATGAATATCAGTGTGTCTATGTATTATATGTGATTGATCAAATTTTGTATATCTATGCATGTTAATTTATCAACACATTAAATAATAATCTAGAAAGATTAAAAAAAGAACAGGAAAAGTTTCAAGCTTATATTAATAACTGATTCAACCCCCCTCTCAGTTATTTTTCCAACAATTGGTATCATATCTAGTGCCTTTGATCAAAGGTAGATCCATAAACTTGAAAATGACTAGTCATGAAGGAAGTTCAACTAATAGAGTCCCTTTGTTTGATGGAACAAACTTTTCCTTCTGGAAAATAAGGATGATAACTTATTTAATGTCTTTGGGTGGTGATGTCTAGAATGTCGTTAAAACTGGATATGTGAAGCCTATAGTCTTGGCCTTAAAAGATGATAAGATGGAGTTTAGCTTTAATTCAAAAGCAATGAATTCCATCCTCGATGAACTTGCAGAAGCCGAGTTTGTCAAATTCATGCACTGTGATTCAACAAAAGTTATGTGGGACAAGCTGATAAGTAGTTATGAAGGTAATGAAAAGGTGAAAGATGCAAAACTTCAGACTCACAGACTGAAATTTGAGCAGTTAAATATGGATGAAGACGAAACTATCAGTAAGTACTTCTTACGTATAGAGTAACTTGTCAACACTATGAAAGGTCTAGGTGAAATAATAGATGAATATTTTATAGTCCAGAAAATATTAAGATCTCTTCCTGATAGATTTAACTCAAAGGTCTCTATTATAGAGGAAATAACTGATCTCAAAACGTTGACACTAGATCAACTCCTTGGAACCCTAACTGCTTATGAAATGAGAATCACCAAAGGTAAATCCACTACAAGAGATGCATCCTTTAAAGAAAAGAAAAACACAGACTCCAATATAGATGATATTGAAGCAAATTTTGTGAGAAGACTGACGAAAGGATCAGGAAAATACAAAGGTAAACTACCCTTCAAATCTTTCAACTGTGGTAAGATAGGTCATCTTACATCTAAGTTTCCTCACAAAAGAAAGGATCAGACATATGATGATGAAGAGAAGCACAAATACAAGAAGGTCTATAAAGAGAGTAATTTTAAGAGGAAAAGCCTTTATGTAAACAATGATGACGATCCTTTAGATGATGAAAACAGTTACTCTTCTATTGAAATTAAAATAAATAATGCCATGCTAATAGCTTTAGAAGATCTAAACACTGGAGATACATGAAGTGATTTCATTGATTGTGAATCAGTAGTTGGTATTGAAGGAGAACTTGTTAGTGCCATGGAAGAGATTGATAGACTCGGAGAAAATAAAAGAAAACGAAAAAAGTTATTGCTCAAGTATGAGAAAACATGCAATGAACCATCTAAAGAAATTGTTTTGTTGAAGGTTAATCTAAAAGAAGCTAAGAGGATTGAATACATCCTCAAACAACAATTGAAGGAAGCCAAAACAAAAGGTGAAAAATTGGAAGCTGAAGTAGTGTCTGTCAAAAAATATCTAGGGAAATTTCAGGCCTTATATCATCAGAATCTGACAAGTATTAAAGCCTCAGAAGGATTAGCCACCATTATGAATCAGCAAAGGAATCAAAAGTTGAAAAAAAATTTGGGTTACGAAGAGGGATCAATTAGTGGTCAACCAAGCAACAAAGAATCCATCAAGTTTGTCAAATCTACAACCATTGACAAATACAAACCTGATGAAACAAAGGAAGATAATCAGTCACCAAGGACGAGTGAAGAAAAAGGTACCATAAATAAATCTATGGAACAAAGAAATAATACACCCTCTGCTCAAGGAAATCATCAGCATGGAAGAAATCAACCTACTCAAAGAAGACAACCATTTTCCAGGTACAAATATTTTTTCTATGGATATTTTTTTTTATTGTTCTAACTTTGGCCACAAAGTTGTAAATTGCTCTTTAAGATTTAGACATGAGCAATCAAGACACCCAAGGAATAAATATCTTCCACAAAAAATAATGATACACCCAAGTAACAAACAACCATAGACTACAAGTCATGTGATGGCTAGGAAAAAGATGCATATTAAGCATAAAAATTGTTATGATCCTTTATTCAATGAACCAGAATGTTACATCTGCCATAATTATGGACATAAAGATACAAACTATCGCCTAAAGAACTAAAATCCATATTCAAATCATAGACATGAAATTGTCAAGGTTTGGAATAAGAAAGAAGATAACAAGTGTGGATTAATGTTTTCAGCTCAAAGACAAAAGAGCCCCTGGTATATTGACAACGGATGCTCCAGTCATATGACAGGTGAGAAAAGTAAGTTCCTATCACTCAAATAAAGTAAATCAGGAAATGTGACTTTTGGAAATGATGCTCCAGGAAAGATCAGAGGTAAAGGTCTAGTAATATTAAGTAACAGAAGAGGCAAAGCTCAATATGTATTATTTATTGATGGATTAAAGAATAATATTCTTAGTGTGAGTCAAGTGTGTGACAGAGGATGTGAAGTCACTTTCACTACCAAAGATTGTAAAATAAAAACAATGAACATAGGAGAGATGATTGCAAAAGTGGTTAGAACTGAAAACAATGTCTATGTTTTGAAGGAAGATAAGGAGGAATGTCATTTAATAAAATTTTATGAAAGTTGGTTATGGAACAGAAGGCTTGGACAACTGAATTTTGATCATATTGTCAAGCTAAATAATGAAGTTGCTTTGAAAGATCTTCCAAGAATATCTAAGCCTCATAACTCTGTATGTGAATCCTGCCAAATGGGGAAGCTAACTTGTGCTCAATTCAAATAGAAGAGCTTCACATCTTCAGAGAATCCACTTCAAATTATTCATATGGATCTGTGTGGACCATCGCGAAAGGAAAGAACTAGAGGAGAACATTACTTTATGTTATTCATTGATGACTTCTCCAGACTTATGTGGGTTGCCTTTCTGAGAGAAAAATATGATGCGTTTGAGAAGTTCAAAATGTTTAAGGTGTTAGATGAGAATAAGATAGGAAGGAAGTTAAAGGCAATTCACTCAGATAGGGGAGGAGAATTTATGTCAATAGATTTCAAAGAATTATGTGACAGAAATGGAATTAAAAGAGAATATACTATTCTAGGTACTCCTCAACAAAATGGCGTTGTAGAAAGCCAAAATAGATTAGTCCAACAGATGGAAAGGGATATGATGAGTGAAAGGGACATTTCACAAACCTTCTTGGTGGAGGTTTTTCACATGGTTGTTCATATTCTAAACAAAGCGCATCTAAGGCAAAATAGTGATAAAAATCCATATGAGTCATGGTTTGGTTGACCTACATCACTCAAGCACTTCAAAGTATTTGGAAGTAAATGATACATCAAAAATAATGATGATCATCTGGGAAGCTTTGATGGTAGATTTGATGAAGGTGTCTTCTTAGGATATGCAACAGACAGTAAAGGATACAAATTCTTTAACAAAAGAATGCATAAATTAGTAGACTATATTGATGAAGAAGCTCATGTAAAAGATCAACATAGAATAAGCACCAAGTCAGATGAAGAAGATGATGAGAATAATAGAAATGAAGAACAATAAATCTCAGAGTCACAACAGGATGATTAATAAGGTGGAGAAGAGACACCCAGACAAGAAGAGTCAATACAACAATCAACATCAATTCCTTCCTCCAGAATTACTCAAAAGAATCATCCTGCAAGTCAGATAATTGGTGAGAAAGGCAAAGGTGTACAAACTATGAGAAGGATAATCAAATACATCGAGCAATCACATATAGCCTTCATATCCATGGTGGAACCCAAGAACTTTAATGAAGCCAATAAATATATAAATTGGTTAAAATCAATGAATGAGGAACTGGATCAGATTGAAAAGAATGATACTTGGGAACTTGTTCCTAGGCCAACAAATAAAAATGTAATAGGATCCAAATGGGTCTACAAAAATAAGATGAATGAGCAAGGAACTATTGTAAGAAATAAGGTTAGATTGGTCTGCAAAGGGTATGCTCAAATATAAGGACTGGATTTTGATGAAACATTTGCGCCCATAGCAAGATTAGAAGCTATTAGAATGTTTCTTGCCTATGCTTGTCATAATAAGTTTAAATTCTATCAAATGGATGTCAAGTCAGGTTTTCTAAATGGAGATCTAAAAGAAGAAGTCTATATGGAACAACCAGAGGGTTTCCAACTGTCAGATAACCCTGACTTTGTCTACAAGCTGAAGAAAGCCTTATATGGGTTGAAACAAGCTCCGTGTGCCTGGTATTACAGACTGGATAAGTATCTTCAAGACAAAGGGTTCAAGAGAGGAACAGTTGACTGCAATCTATATATCAAAATAGAGGATAATGATTTTCTCATTGTGTTGGTCTATGTAGATGACATCATCTTCGGAAGTAATAATGCTTCATTGGTACAATGGTTTTCTTCTGCCATGCAATCTGAATTCAAAATGTCTATGATAGGGGAACTGTCATTTTTTCTTGGTCTTCAAATTACTCAAAGGTCTGAAGGAATATTTCTTTCTAAGGAGAAAAGTTGAAAAAGTTTCAAATAGAATATTCTTCACCTGTGAGCACACATATGGTCACTGGATGCAAGTTAAGCAAGGATGATGACTCACCTAATGTTGATCATAGTTCATATAGGTCTATGATAGGCATCATGTTGTACATCACAACATCTCGTCCAGACATAATGCATATTGTTGGAATGGTAGGAAGGTATCAATCTGCACCTAAACAGAGTCATTTGATAGTTGTCAAAAGAATATTCAGATACTTGAAAGGAACAATGAAATATGGCCTATGGTATCCTAGGAATCATAATTTTCAATTATCAGTTTATTTAGATGTTGATTGGGCTAACTGCATGGATGAAAGGAAAAGCATGAGTGGAGGTGCATTCTTCTTAGGATATTCTCTTGTAGCATGGTTGAGCAAGAAGCAAGGTTCCATTTCCTTATCGAATACAAAAGATGAATACATTGCAGCTGCCACTTTTTGTACCCGAGTATTGTGGATGATTAAGGCACTTGCATACTTGGAGGTCAAGTATACTACACCGATCCCAATTCATTGTGATAATACTAGTGCAATTAGTGTGTCAAAGAATCTTGTATTTCACTCCAAGACCAAGCATATACCCATCAAGTATCACTTCTTGAGGGAACAGGTAATCAACACCATTGTTTCTTTCCATTATATTCCATCCAAAGATCAGATTGTTGATATCTTCATTAAACCCATTGCAAAAGATTAGTTTGAGTATCTACGCCAGAAGATGGGCGTGACCTTGTTATCAAGTTAAAATAGTCTATCTGATCAGGAGGAGAGTGATCATAGTATATCTAATCAGGGGGAGAGTGTTTATTGTATCTCTGATCAGGGGGAGAATAGAGTCACTCTCAGTTCTCTTTGATATTGATGTCAAAGGGGGAGAAAAAGGTGTGGGGTCTGGAAGCTACAGTTGGAGGTCTAAGCAGATTAGTGCAGCCTTTCAGGGTTGCCATCAATGCAAAAGGGGGAGATTATTGGCATGTTTACAAGAAGAGTGTGCTTGTCATTGATGGAAAGAACAACAATGACGATGGAAAACAAGAAATAAACGATGATATCACCGGAATAAGTCCTCTTTTATGAAGATAGAGATCAGGAGGAAATGGTCTCCCAGTAGAAGGTTCAAAGGCCGAAACCTTTGAATACTTCAAAAATATTCTAAGTCGGAACAAATGTAAGCTCAGGAGGAGGAGCGACAATGGACATCGGATAGAGCACTGTGAAGAATCTGGAACATTGGATCAGAGTCTAGACAGGAGAAGCGAGCATGCAAAGGAGGAGAACAGATCCCAGGCATTAGATCTGAGCATGTGGACCAGCCGTCATTGGATCCAGAGGTAAGTGCACAGGCTTTAATTCTTTATAGTGCATAGGAGAACCGAAAACTCACAAAGTTTGAAACCAGGAGGCAATCCTAGCCATTGGTGTTGGGAAGGACATGTGGCAACAAATAAGCAGATTCATAGAATCGTGAATCGAAAGAACTTCGTCGAGCAGTCCGCAGAAATTGTGAAGCGTGAAGTCATAAAACATGAAGTCCCAATGAGATCTGGACCATTAGATCGATGAATGTAGTGGGTCGTCAATCGAACGAGAGCGGAGTTCGGAAATTGGGAAATGAAAGAAAGGAAGTGATTAAACTTCCGACTTCATGAAACGCGAAGTCCTGAAGTGCTCGGAAGTTCAACCCCAGGTCACAGCCAGTGGTCACATCAACGAAGAATAGGGGAAGGAGATAGCGTTTCTAGGCTCTACCTCGGATTTTTTGGAGTTGGGAGAATCGAGGTGACTCGCAACAGAATATCCAAAACACAAATTCGTGTATCGCCTTTTTTATTAGCATGTGGTCACATCCGATGGTCATGTGGGGGAAACTTGCACCTAGCGCTAGTTCATGTGGGTGAATTTCACAAGGACCTTCTTCGGGAGAACCTCTTGTAACCGTCAGAGAATACCTCTTGTAATTGTCATAGGAGATCAATTGTAACTATAACAGAGAGAATAAGATCAACTGTAATAGAGAATATGAAGGGTCGCACTGCCAGAGAAACCAAAGAATTTCAAGATAATGGCCATTAATGATGAACAAGACTCGGGATAACTGCCAGAGAGGATGAATAGTTGCTAGCATGATTTGGCAGAGGACTTGGCATGATAAATATACACAGAACAAATAAGAGATGGGGCTTCTTTATAGGTATTCATGCGGGTAAAAGGAGGTTGTGAGGAGGCATTGAAGAGCACAGAAGAGGCACAATGCATAGAATGCAGATGGATCATAAAGAATAAAATGTAGATGAAAAGATGAACAGAGAAGCAGTGGTGCGTAGAAGGAGAGAGAGAAGAGCATAGAAGAAGAAGAGAGCAGTGGAGTCATAGAGCATAGAAGCAGAAATATGCAGAAGTGGAACAGAGCATAGAAGTTGAAGAAGGCAGAGGAGACATCGAGCTGTAACAGATCAGATTAGAGACAGCATAAGTAAGTAATCTTTGTAATATTCAATCAGGGTGGTAGTGTGGTGCTAGGGAGGATTGTAGTCCTCTAAATTCTAGTTGGTTCTAGAAGATATTCTGGGAATTGGTGCTTCCATCTAGTTGGTGCTAGAGAAACCTGGGAACTGGTGCTTCCATCCAGTTGGTGCTAGAGAAATCTGATATTTGGTGCTCTATGCAAGTTGTAGCTTGTTATAAGAGGTTGTAGCCTCATATTTGAGTTGGTTCTCAAAGACAGTGATGTACATGAAAGTTGGAGCTTGATTGACATCCTAAGAAGAAGAGGTTTTCTCCCTTTATGGGTTTCCTCATGAATATAAGTGTGTCCATTTATTCTGTGTGATTGGTCAAATGTTGTATATCTATGCATGTTAATTTATCATCAACACATTAAATAATAATCTAGAAAGATTCAGAAAAGAGAAGGAAAATTTCCAAGCTTATATTAATAATTGATTCACCCCCCCCCCCTCTTAGTTATTTTTCCAATGGGAAGAGCCCAACTAGGAGTTTTTGGACATTATGGAGCCATTGAAGCCATCTATTTTTCATTCTGAGTATTGCAAAGCACTGATTTTAACACTTTCATCATTAATGAAAATTATCCATTGGAAGTTGGACCAGAAGATGTATCTCAAGAGAGGGGTGAACTCCTTTATCATTTTGTTGTGTTAATGTGTTTACTTTGATGGTTGTTATGTATCTTTATGTTGCTTATGATTAAGTAAAAACTCATTAAGTTTTATGTGTTTGTAACTTGATCATATAACCTAAGAACATACAAATTTCACTTGCAATTTTAAAGAGACTTAAGCATTTTCATTTTCAGATCAAGTTGGCACCGGAGTATATGTTTTTGAAGGTTTGATTGTTTGCAAGTGTTTGTTTTATAATGATTACAAGGTTGAATATCATAAGAGGAGAAGTTCAACTTGTAGATCCATGTTCTCAACTTTCAATAAGGAGAACTACACAATCACCTCAAGCTGCAAGAAGATATTCACCAAGTATGGCTCATGAGGAGAGTAATGAAACTCTTACTTCAGAGGATGAAGCTTTTAGAAAATATTTATATGGTATGACAGAGATGGTGAAATTTTTATTTGAAGAAAGAAATGCAAGGTTGCAAGGTGAAATCTTAGATCCTCCAAAAGGAAATGAAGTAGTGGTGATAAAACTCCAAAAGGAAATGGAGGGAATGGTGATACTCCACTTCCTTCACCTCCATCTTCCACCTCTTCTACCATTTCACAACCACCTCCAAATTCTCCAAAGGAACATGGTAAAATTCCTCCACAAACTCCTTTGCTTAAGCTTGATATTAAGTTTGAATTTCCTATGTACAATGGAGAGGTAAATGTTGAGAAATTGGATAAATGGATTCATCATATTGAAGTGTATTTTAGGATATAGAGAATCAAATATGATGAAACTAAGATTCATATTGTTTCATTGATAATTTGAGATTGTATGAGCCTCATTTGATTGATGATCAAGGAGAGCATGTTCATATTCCTTCCATAGATGATTTCTTGCCAGAATATCTTTCAGAACTGCATGAAGATACAATCCTTGACAGGAGGATGAAAACTTCAAAACGAGGGAATAGAGAATACCTTTGAGTTGGTCTTAAAGGCATAAATCCAAGCAAAGCTAAATGTATTGGAAAAATTTTAGACAAGATAAAAGGCAAAGTGTTTAAAGCTAAACTAAATAATTTAGAAGAAGAGATTTGATTTTGGGTACAGATTTATCTTCTCAAGAAACCTTACTCAAATACATTAGAGGATTACATATCTAATTGAGGCACAAAATACTTATGTTTAACCATACAAATATAGATGAAGTTTGTGTACATGCAACTCATTTGGAATCAAGATGGAGGAATGAACCTCAAGAGGGTAAAACTAAGCCTTTTGTTAAGGGATACAAGGGAAAGAGGAAATTCAAATGAAATGGAAGAAAGAATGCTTGAGTCAAGAAAGAGAGAGAGAGAGAGAGAAAATATCATGTAAACACTGTTAAAATCATGGCCATGATTGTTGGATTACCGAGAGGGGGGTGAATCAATAATAGAGCAATTTAATCCTTTTTAACCATATAATCCAAGTTTTATATCAATGTAGCATTATCATACAATAATTGTAGAGTAAATAAGCAATGAACAAATGAAAAATCATAAACATACACAATAAACCAGTGTTTTACATGGAAACCCAAAGCGGGAGAAAATCACTAAATGCTTTTTTTTATATGTCTTGAAGAATTACATTCATTGGAAGAACCAACTTCCTTTGTTTTACAGCTGCAACTGGAAGGAGGCTCCAACCCCCTAGTTTCTCAGGCTACAACCTGAGGGAAGCTCCAACTCCCCAATTCTCTAGCTACAACCCCCTGTGTTCTCCGGCTACAACCACATGTCCTTTCCCTGACCAACCGCCCTGAAGTAGAAGTAGAATGATGGAAATATTTTCACACTATCACTGTGAGATATACCGTTGTAAACCTATACCAATCAACCTGTACCAATAACCTGAACCATGCATCAACTTGTACCTCAACCTATAATCAACCTGTACCATAAAAAAGTGCACCAACCTGTACCAACCAACATGTAATCAACATGTACCATAAACAAGTGAATCAAGCATGCACCAACCTGTACATCAACATGTACCATGAACAAGTGCATCAACCATGCACCAAACCTGTACAAATAACCTGTCAAAACAACTTGACCAAACAACCTATCACAACAACCTATATCATCAATTGTATCAACCAAATTAGATCTACTCACCAATATCTAATCAATTTTATCAACCAATTATAACACAACAACTCATAATCATCACCAAGATCAATATGTGCTTCTGATAATACAAGTATGCTACATCATCCATAAACCATGTGTCAACAATACTACTAACAAGTGCCTCCAACCATGTACCAAGTATGTACCAATCATGTATCAACTACTCATCAACTATGACTCATCAATATGTACCAACATCATCAACTATACACCTCATGTATGTGTCAACTCGTCAACTGCTTGTCTCAACCATGTACCCGACATGTACCTCAACCAAAATCCCTCATCAATTTCATCATCCAAATCTGATTTGTAACTCTGTAATAGACTTGGTGTATATGATCACATTCTTTCAAACCTTCCTTAACTTTAACAGCAAGAGACTAGCATTTTCATCAAACGTTTCTTTAGTGTCACATGCCTAGTTTTGGATTAGTCAACAACCCTAACTTGAAATAATCATAACTTTGTACATGTAATGAATAAAGATCTGAAACTGATACATAATGTTCTTCGGTGTGTTTCATGCAATTTATCCAAGTGTCACTATTTGCAACTTCTCATAAAAGGAGTTATAGAAAAAATGGCATACCTTGTTGAATTTTGGCTTATTCTAGAGAGCGACCTTGTAGAGTGTGCCCCACATGGAATATTTGTTGAATCGATATGAAAATATTACACAACATACTATAGATTGTACCCTAACCAACACATTTGGTATTATTGAATTTTGATCTGTTATGAAGAAGTTATGGCGTTTTTACACGAAACACTTGTTTTAGACTAGTTTCGGGACTAGCCACAAACCCTATTTTCCACGGAGTGTAACTCCAAAAATACAATGACCCAAAAGATTCATTTTTTACCATAGATACTTGGATATGTTTCCTCAATGGCATAGAAATTTCACATTCTTAATCATTATAGAAAAAAAATTATTACGAAAATTGTGAGATGACCTATAAATAACATACCTTAGAAAGCATCATCAAAATAATTTATCCTTCCTTGAATTATGGCCTTATTTTCTTCACCTTCCCTCAGAAATTCGGCTTATATGTCCTTTGGTTACCTCAGACACCTATAAGTATTCAATATTCTCAAGTGTGTCAAAAATGAGAGAGCCTTGCCTCTTATTTATACTCTCCAAGTAGCTTCCTTAAAAACATCTTCTAGGTCACTTTGCCTACTTTCCTTATTTTAGGGTTAACCCACTTATAATTTCTCCATTAAATTTATTATTGAAATAATTTATTATTTATTCACTTTGAATTATAATACACTCATCACTTCACTTTATTATTTATCTTTTAAAATCTCTTAAACCACTTTGACTACTTTGACCTTTTGGGGATTCTAGATGACATATGAGGGTCCTCCAACTCCGTAAGGCCATAACTCTCAAACCATGAGGAGTTATGTGACATTACACATACCACCAAAAATGGAATGATATGTACTATCCATATAGAATAGTATTACCTAAAAATATATCAAAACTCATATTGTTATCCAATAAAGAAACTCAGGTCCATTACCCAAACCTGGGCTCTCCAACTTCTCATGGCCATAACTCTCTAACCATGAGGAGTTATGTAGTGTTCCACATACCACCAGAAATGACATGACAAGCACTATCCATCTAGGATATTTTCACTAAAAAATTCACTGACATTCATCTCATTATTTCACAAATAAGCATAGGTTCTCTAACCATACTTCTAGGATAACTCAATCCGCAAAGCGTCTTCCCATAAGGGCTTTCACCATAAGGGGACCACTTTGGAGTTCATGCATTTTTACTTATTATCAACCATGACAAGATAATAATGAGTCATGTTTACATCAAACAAACTTGGGTCCATTACCCAAACCTTTGTGCTACTGGAATTCGCTACCGTACTTTCTTCAAGGGTTGACATCAATCACTAAGGGTTGACATCAATCTACAATATCACTCTCCAATAGTTGACATCAATGAAAACCAACTATCCATCAACCTAAGACAACTATCTGACAATATCCCCCTTTGGCATTGATGGAAACACCAACATTGATGGCAACACTTAGTCATGATAACATTCATGCTTATACTCTTTATCAATGTTTCTATCTCTCCCCCTTTGACATCAATGGAAAAGGGTATCTCAATTTGGGACTGCTCCCCCTGACTGAGCTCTCCTTGGGGATGCTCCCTGTAATATACCAAATATAAAAAGTATGCATAACAGAAATAAAATGCTAGAAATGTCAGAATAACAGTAATATAACCAGCATAATCTCCACAATAACACAGAAATGATATCAGAACAACAACAGAAATAGCACTTTGATTCAGAAAGCAATGTTCATGGGCCTCTTCGAAGGGGAAACCTCCAGTTGAGTAGCGCTCTGTTACAATAATCTCCAAGCTAGGGTTTTCATACCCTCGACCCTTATTTATACTAAATATGTCTATCAAGAGAAGCATCTAGAGGAAGATCCTTCTAGAAGAAGAATCTTCTATTAGGTATTCTTACATCCACCTTATTCTATTTTATTGAAAGGCCTTATTAATATTGACCTTTATTACATCCAAATATATTTCTCTACCTATGTGCGGGTTAGGACCCTAACATGTCCGCCCCCTTAAAAACAGCCTTGTCCTCAAGGCTTGAGATGTGGAAACTACTGCAGAATGGTAGTTGGTCCCCAAGTGGCATCTG